>JBCAUA010840650.1:0-13679 GCA_038406235.1 Peronia verruculata
AACTTCGAGGGCACGATTCCTGTCTATTTCAATATTTCCTATGTTTTGGAATTGGTCCATTAATGTGTTAGCAGTTTCAATTTGTTCCCATTCTTCTCCATCTGGCGAGATTTGGCAACAAGTAATGTACCTTTTTTAACTCCCCACTCATTAGAAGTTTCCAAGCTAGAGTGACTGCCAGGAGTAGAGGGCAAAAAAGACAAAAAGTATCGAAAATCAGATAATCTGGATCAATATCAAAAGAAAAAGATACATCTAGCTCCACATAACACACCAATGAACAAGAAAATTGAAAACGAAAACTTGAACATGGCGTAGGTTTCTCCACTGAATCCCGTGTGTAAGAGTCACTGTTGATTGCCTCACCTGGTGACGTCATATCACAGAGATGTGTTATAGACCATAACGAAGGCCATGGTTAGAGTTATTGTTGAATGATCCACAGGCAGTGTGGTGCCTCTCCAGCTCTGCGTGATCGATAGGCACTGTAGTACATCCTCACAGAACAATGTAATACGGTTATCCACTCCTGTCTCTATACCTGGACAGATACATGTAGTGTTTCCACAGAGCTGGCACGTCACAAACTAAATATTCTCTTTGAGCTCAACCATCCAACAACAATACATTCTCCAGCATGTCGGACTGATATTCTTTCCTATAGCAAAACCGGACTAGTCTGAGACCATGACTGTAATGGTATGTGTTGTAAAGGCGTACATATTATATTTAACTCTTTCACAAAATGACATCACTAGCTCCGTATCTTCGTTGTCGCTGTCTCTTGAAAGATGAAAGCACAAAAAATGCCCTCTTAATATCATTATACTGAGACAGCTTTGATCGTTGAATATTTTCGCTGTCATAAAGTGATTTGCCACAATCCTTTCCTTTTTGACAGTCTGTGATATTAAAGGGTTAAGAAAATATTTGTTTAAAAAATGAAATAAATATGGCAGCTTTTCTTAATGTTTGAAGCTTGAAATGATAGGTCCAAAGGTTTTTCTTTTTTTTTTATCGTTGTCTGGAAATGTAATCCCCGCCACCTTGAGTTGCGGAGCTGTATCTAGGACAAGGTAACTGAGGTGACTTGTAACTCGCCTGGAGAACAGGTTAACTCTATTTGTGTGGATCGCGCCCGTGGAATAACGACAGAAATGTATTTTCCACCTTACGTACGAAAATCGTTCAGAACGCTAAGGTTTATGGCCGTATTGCTTCTAAAACTGAAACCGTTACTAACATCTTTTGTATGCATACTGATGCTACCTCCACGGCAAGGCTGGACTTAGTCATCGAGTGCTTGATAGACCTCATTTACGTTTACCTGGATTTTGAATGTTCAATGCAGAGGTTACTCAAATACGAACAGTTAGTCGAGACAAGATACTGTTTTGGATAACATAAACTAACATTGGTATCTTCATTCATCGACAAAGTCGCATCGAATATACTGTAGCGGTAGTGTTGGTGTAGTATGGTTTATAGTTTCTTAGACTGTCGGTGCTTCACCCCAACATTTGCTATCTTGCTTGCTTGAACTTCTTGAAGGGATTATAATGAATACCGAAATGTTGGTGTGATATTGATAACAGCATTATGAAGTTTATACTCCTATCCTATAGTAGTGGTGACACAATTTCAGTTACATGAACATGTATGTTATAGCAGTGGTTCCCCAACCTTTTTGTCGCCGCGGACCGTTCAACGTTTGACAGTTTTACCGCCACCCGAGGGGAGGGGGGTGGGGGGCGGGGGTGGGAGATGTTCGTGTATCTGTACTTGTGTTAAAACATTTTATATCTTGAATAAAAATGGATTGCTGTCACCGTGATTCGCGTGAAAAGTAGCATAAAAATAAAATAAAAAAATCGTTAGACTCAGATAGTACATAAAATTGAAATGATTAAACATTTCTTGTGCAGCCCACTAGGTACCAACTGATCCACGGACCGGTACCGATCCGCGACCCGGGGTTGGGGACCACTGTTTCATAGGCCTATTGAGTATTAGATCTGTTTCGCTACAGCACTGCTCCGTATACATGTACATTTAGTTTTGATGCTATCCGTGACACTGATAGAGATCGAACTTAACATTATGGCGCATGAATGTCACTTTGTCAGTAAAATTCCAGTTGCGAACAAATTGTTTTATTTTCTGTAATTTGAAATTACATTGAGAATACAGCATAAGGCAACATCTGTGGGTGTTGTGTTCTGCTTTTTTTCTTAAACATCGGGTGTAGACATCAGCGTTTGTGGTTGATAATTATGATGGAAAGAGAGCCTGTCAATTCACAGATGGCATATATACATATTTATATATGCGTGTGTGTGTGTTTCTGTGCAGTTTAGTCTGGTTAACTTAAAAGTCAATCACTCGGAGGTGAAAATAAATTGTTGATTTCACACAATACAATTATACAGAGAAGGAAAGAGTAATTGGATTGCCAAGTGGAGTCGATTTCAACCAAGAACTTACTTCAAGTATAAATAGACTGCCCCCAGTGCCCTGTACACATAATGATAACAGCACAGTAACCTGCTCTCATAGATCTGAGTGACAGTAGCTGAGTCCTCTTTCTCAATTGCGTTTTATTCCCGTGTTTCGATATTTTCGATCAATCAAGTATTTGTCCCTTTACATCAAACAGGTACCGGCACTCTGCCTCCTCTCTCTCAACCAAAGAAGCACTGTCTTCCCCTTAATCACACAAAGTATTCAGTCTTTCCCAGTATAAGAAATTAACTCTGCATTCAGGTATTCTTCCATATCACTCTACTCTAAGAAAACTCCAGGTGAGATAAAAATCAGGGTAACCTTTTTTTTTTTTATGTCGGAACGTTTATTAACATGAAAAACAGCAAATATCAAACAGCTTGAAATCTTGAACAGCTGATCAGTAACGCACACTGCAGAATTTGAAACTGAGAAACATGGAAACAAATGAATAATTTAAACAACAAATTAGACATGAGGCAAGCTACTCCACTAGTGTTAAAAGAGCCAAAAATGATTGCCCTAACACACAGGCATTAGCAATACACGTAGCTTGTAAACTATACCAGTGGTTTTCAAACTTTTTGGACCCGCCCAACTGATCCTCAGACGACTTTCGCACACCACTTCAGAGAATTCATTTCAAATTTTTATTGAGAATTGGTAAAACACACACTAGGCCTTCATGTTCTAAATCTTGCCATCTGATCTTAGTAAATTGACAGAAACTTGGTTCTGAATGAAGTTTATTTTTTCAGTGTGAATGAACATAGCCTACATGTAGTAATTCATTGATCCTGCGTGACTTTGAGAGAGAACAGCAATGTATGACACGCGAGTAGATCATGCTCCTTATATCTCCTTTATTCTAATGACATTACCCCCCTCTTCTGGCCATTTTCTAGCCATCCTAACCTTTGAATTCACCCGCCCTTGAAAGTTCTCATTGCCCTCCCCTCACGATACCGCCCATTTTGGGAACCACTGATCTGCACAGAAAGGGGCCCTGAATCTCTTTAGAGGGATTCTAGACCAAAATGCGACAAAGAGTTAATATTAATTGAGTTAGATGGTCATGTTTTCTCCGGACCTCATTGAGTGAAGGTCTCTAGAAAGTGGCCTGCCCTACGGAAAGAATTGACTGACAATTATGATATGTGCAGACCGCTAAAAGAATTTTGGCTTTAAAAAAAATGTGACTATTTCCATTTTAGTAATTCTTCACCCCTGTTTGTATATTTCGTTTTATGTATACTGAATTAGTTACAGGTTGACAGCTAAATCTTGTATTTCAAGACATGTATGTTAAATATAATTGATGGTCTGCATTCAACCAAGCAATGACATTCAGTATAATAATATTAGGCTATGTACTGAATATTGTATATGCAGAGGTGGAAAATGTCAGAATTTCGGGGACACACACACACACAAAAAAAAAAGACTTGACCCGTGTGAATAAAGACTTACACAAGTTAAAACACTTGGAACTAACATGATTAAACAGATTTTGGAGATTCAAAAGTTTTGTAAATAAAAATTTGGCAACATAAATTGTTGCATGCATTCTGATATATCTTGTTCTAAACTCAAAGGAAACCAATAAATATAGAGACTTTAGAAACTAGTACAGTAAAACATTAACAGTATAATTTTGACATTTACGTGTATTTCACAAAAATGATTTAAAAAGATCCTTAAAATGTGAGTTTTCATGCTTTACAATTACAAATAAATGGTCATAAATCTACAATTTAGGCTGTATAAAATAAACATTGTACAATTATACTGATATATTTATTGTATTTTAAGTCAAAATAAAATATTTAAATCGAATATAAAATCGGCCATTCTACATTACTGAATTAGTTTGAAAAACTACACAAGCTTAAAACCCTTTACAAATAGGTGATCTCCATTGATCTAATTTGCTCTATAGTTAAAGAACATTTTAAGTTTGTATTAGTTAAATACATTGTAATGTATCAAGATCTTCTCAAGTTCACACAAACTGCCACAATCATTACAAGGTTATGATAACTGAGCATTTTGATTATAGTCAGTCATGGTTGAGTTACAATTATCTGAAAGCCTTCTCAAGTGGAATTTTTCTTTTTTTTCTTCTTTATCTTCTTTTGATATTTTTTTTTCCAAGCCAGTGACGGGAAGAACATTGTAAGGGATATTCCTTTCTCCAGCATTATGTGAAGCGAGGCAAAGATATTGGAACAAACTTATGTATAAGCAGTCACGACAGATATTTGACGCCACATAAAATATTCAGCTGTTTGACTGAAAGGAGAGGAATATGGCAGATGTTGGATTGTTTAATAAGACAACAGATTACATAATGAAAAAGTTCTAAACAATGCAGGGCTGTACAAAAATATTCCCTTGAAGATAGATAACAACAATAACATGCTCGAAGTTTCACATGACAACTGTCTAAAAACATGTTACACACAGAAAAAAGTTTTTTCAAAAGTGTTTGAAGGCTGTACAAAAACATTTCTAAAAAATGTTATACAAAAAATTTCAAAAGTGTTTGAAGGCTGTATTTAAACATTTCTGAACACCAAAGTCCCTTTCTTATGAAAGTTATTTAACTTTCAGCATAAATATTTTAGAAATTATTATCATGAGTAGGCTATAAACCAAAAACTCCACCACCAAGACAGCAGCAAGTCTCAAAACTGTTAGAAAGAGAGAGAGAGAGAGCTAAAGGTTTTAGAGAGTTAAAAATTTGTAAAATAAAGGGTTCCCATGAAAAAATAAAAATTATTTGTCTGTGAGGCTGAGTAAAACTTATAGCAAAGAGAAATTGCTCGCTGTTCTGTTCCAGGCACTAATCTGCTGCATTTGCTGCCTGCAGTCACTTTAGATTTCTGTCTGTGTCACAGCCTATGAGGCCTCATGGCAGTATTGGGAAAGATCACACAGACACTAGCTGTCAACCATGCACCACAACGACTTAAAAAGTCTCCTATCCAGCTGAAATTTTTGAAGTGGGAAAAGGCAAAAAACAATGACAACAAATAAAGCCAAAGAAATATAATTAAAGACAAAATGTAGGAATATTCAAGCAGAAAAAAAGTCTTCCAAAACACAGCATAAAAAACGACCTGTGTATAGTTCTAAATCTTTCCAAAACACCAGTCTTCATGTTCTCTTTCTACTTTCAAGTAGCAATGCAAACTTATCAGAGTCATTGTAATTCTAGCAGAGTGGTCTATCTTTAGCTACAAAGGTGATCTGCTGAAATATTTGTCAGACAAATACGATATATTATGCGGTAATAAAATAGCAGATCTCATAAAAGATAAACTGCTCATCCAAGCAGATATAGTAAGAAATAAATACATGTATGTCCACCTCATCCTAGGTGTTTTTGCCACAGAATATTATATGAAGGGTTGCGTGACAAAACGCATTATATCAAAAAAATGCAAACTGATAACAATGAGGTTTTTCAAAAGCCATATTACACTTATATGTTGGACATTGTATCAATTCTACATCTGAAATAGACATCAAGGGTATTTTAGAAATGAAATACAAGAAAATAAAAGTGAATTATTCCTGGATCTAGAGCACTGTTTTTTGTACATTATTTCACAAAATGCATTATCTCCTTCAAAAATGTTTTTATATGGCAAACACTGAGTATGAATAAACCAAATGATTTACAACGACAATAAAAGGTACAATAAAGGAAGTGAAATAAAGAATCTACCAGTGTCAGAAATTTGTAAATTTTAGCTGTTCTTCTTCTTTTTAAACATTACCATGCACTAGGTGATAACTAAAGAGGCATTCTGCATACATCAATTCTTAATGATCCACAATCTTTGTTTGCAGTGTATTAGTCATTGAGGAATAAAGCTAATTAAAAATGAACTGGAAAAATAATAAGGTGGAAACACAGTATATAAAATACAATATTCAGTACTTTCAATTTCTAATTGGTTAATTAAGAAATCCAATACTGATAATACATTTAAGATTAACCCCATCGATGATATTAGCTTTTTATTTACAATCGCAACTGGTTATTGCACTCGAATACAATCACTTTAATGTAGATCTAGACGGAGAATTCAACATCTGATGGCTTACATTTTTCATATTTTGTGAGTGAGTCGGCATAGATTTAATGCAATGCATAGTTTTGCAGTTGAAAAAAAAAAAATATAAATAAATAATTTTTTTTTTTTTTTTATTATTCAAGGCCAGCCTGGCAGAGGCATTCCACCCAACATCTTGCTTGCTTGAACGTTTACATACAATCTGCAGGACCTTTACCCCAAAACAAATGCCGTGTTCTCATTGACTTTTAACGAGCATGTTCTTTTTAATTGGTCGTTTTTCTCCAACTATCTTATATAAAGGAACGGTCAAATATATCCATCTTGAATGAGGATCAAACTAATGATTTGAAGGGATGACATTCAAAAGTGATTCTCTTGCCTTCATGTACAACGTATGTATGAGTCGGAGGTGTGTCCGGAGGTCAGCTGTTTCCTGATTGGCTGCTGTAGACTTTGCTGGCATATAATGGGTTCTGTCAAAAAAAAAAAAAACTGCTTGGCTGATAATGCATTTTGCCACGAAGGCCAAACTTTGACCATTGAAAAGGGGTGGATACAAAGCACTTTGTGAAAATATGATTGAACGTGCATGTCCATGGTTCTCTATTCTATCATTTAAGGGTGCTAACTCAATTTTTAATGATTTGGTGCTTTATGCTTTTTGTCACGCAACCCTTCATATACATCTCTAGTCCTCGATCTTGCAAAGTGGATAACAAGATGTACGTTTGTTTTCCTGAATCCCCAAAATATTATCATAGATCTAGCTCTTCTAAAGTTTTGGGCCACAATCTATGCTAGAGAATGATAATATATACTTATATAAAATATATCAATGGTCTTGAACTCACTGACAAATGATAGTGTAGATTTAATCCTAACTTTTTTATCCCACAAGATATATATGTATCAAAATTCTTCAAATTCAAAGAGATACAGATAATGTGTAGGCATGTTAGATGGGCTTATTATTATATGAAGGATTTCACCACAAACATGATAAGAGCCAGTTATAAAATTCTGAAGATGGTATGAGATGATATCTTTATGCGAGTTATATAATCTGACTTAATATATTTCGCAAACTCTTATAAGCCCAACCGTGAGAATCTGTTAGAATTTGGCAAGTATAGCAAAATACATTTATTTGGAACAAAAAAAAAAAAAGAAGTCATGTCTGAAAAAAAAAAAAAAAGAAAAGAAAGAAAGAAAACTAGATGTATTTCATTTTTTTGATAAAATTCTTCCTGTGAATATTCTTGAATGAACAAGGAAGTGATGGAGTCCAGGATGATTGGCTGTGAGGGTACAGTACTGCTGATGGAAGGTTGTACCTCAGTCGTATCTGTCAGCAGGTAACCAAATAAAGATGTCAGAAAATGGCTCGTCTTGGCGGATACACAAGTTCTGCTTGCCTGCCTGACCTGCTTACCCAACAAAAACAAACAAAGAAACAAAGCAAAACAAGGCTGAATGATGGAAGTTCCTTCTAAGGGATTGGTTGTAAGAAGATAATTTATAAATCATTATTTCTGGAAGTCAATATGAGGAGGGGAAATGCAGATGTTACTAACTGATCGGATTTAAATTTGTTGAAAATTTGAGATTTGATAATTCGCCCAGCCATGAGTACCGCAAGTAGAATTTTTTTTTATAATCAAGACTAAGGCACAAAGAAAAACAGGCACATTACTAACTTCTCTCACTGAAACTAGTGAAATGGCAAAAAAAAAAAAAAAAAGAAAAGCACAAGAGCATGATCACGGCTATATTGTGCCGAACATGATAAGATACGTTTAACGTTTACATGTCAAGAAGAAAAGAGGAAAGAGAGCGGGACAGAAGACAGGAGCAAGGAGAAGAGAGAGAAGAAATTGTCACCCCTGGAACGTCAAGGATATGGCATTCCATGGGAGACATCCCATCGATGGCGTGCTTTCACCGCCTGCAGGTGGGAGCAAAGAACTATGTATATATACCCAGGGACAGCTTGCTAGGGAAGGTCAGAACAAAAGAAGTGTTACTGACTGCAGTAACCCTCAACATTAAGCATTGTGTATTATGATGCCGACAAATGACAGTGAAGAGAATGAGTCGCATGGGTAGAGTAGGACCTGTGGTGAGATGAGCATGGAGGGCAAGGATGAAATGAAACAAGTGAAAAATTTAGAGACAAAACATGATGATCTCATTCTAAATCCTGTAAAACCTCTACTATGATGAAAAAAAAAAAAAAGAAAGAAAACCAGCAAATCAATTTAAGACGACTAACAGGACTACCGCCAATGGGCATTCTTTTTTTCTACTCGAATTCACCATTGTTAACACATTTTATTATATACTTAAAACAAAGGCCAACCATTTACTAATAGACACATTCGGATGTGAGGATGGAGATGAATGATTCTTATAATCTCTTTAAGTCTCCTATATCAAGTAATACTAGCAACAGAGAATGATCAAAGAGGTTAGAATAGGAAGAGTTTAAGTCACATCTACCTGAGTCATTTTGATTAAATGTCAGAAACATAAAAGTAACTTGTTTCCAGACAGCCATCTGCAGGCAGCTGAAAGCAAAATAAGAACATAACATAAAGCTTATTCTGGTGAGGTCCACTTTTCTCGTAACATGGACTGACCAAAAAAAAAAAAAAATGACAAGACTATAAATAAGTAGCCACCTTCTCGTAGTTTCAATCGATGGGAGTAGCTCTGATTTTAGTAAAATCTAATCTCATTTTTGTGCCTGTCATAACATTGTTGTCTGAAGTAGCTATTCATTCCAAGGGAAACCACCCTCGCAAATTCCTGCTCTGTTGCATTTGTCTCCCTTGTTTCTTTCATGCACTGTTTTATACTCACAGCAAAGGGCATTAAACATCTGGGCAGCCACATCTCGGGGAGTAGAAAGGACTGGGCAGATGTGTTTGAATGTAGTCCAATCATCTTTGTTTCTCATGTTCTCTCTGACCATTCTGGAGGGAATGAAAAAAAAACAACAAAAAGAAGCTGCTCTCATTGTTTTGGTGAGAAATAGATAATGAATACACTGTAATAAATGTTAAAAATAACAAGTTCTGAATATTTGACATATTTTCTGATCTATTTGACTAGGGCTCAACTCAATACATTGGAAATTTGAAGTAAGTGTGAGAGCTTATGAATTATTTTGTTTTCATTTTTCCATTTTTTTTCTCACTTTTTGGAGTTCTCTTGCTGTTCAGTAGGAAATATGTGGATGTGTCTACGACAATATTGTGGAATTAAGATATCGCTCTAGGAAATTATCTATCATCTTTTGAGCTTGTTTGCATAATGTCGTCTTACTATTAACGAGCGTTTGCCTGCAATATCATGAGAAATAATGTGACTCTGTCAGGAATCCTAATAACACTCACCTCAGCATTTTGATGCGTGGGGTCTCGTCCGCTGGTGATGATTGGACAACAGGTGGCGACCCCTCTGGGACATCTAGATGGGACACAGCTGGAAAGGAAACCCAGATGTACTATATGCTTAGCTTGAAAATTTCTGTTTCGAAGACAGTTTAAGACGAGTATCTCTTTATCCTTCCTGTTAACTATTTTGAAAAAGCAATCAGTGACAGCTCTCTGCTGAAGTCAATATTCCAGATAAAGTTTATATTTCTCTCCTTGGAAAAGCACATGACAGCTAGTTTCTCCATCCATCATGTTTGTGAACATACCCCCGGTGTATGGTTAACTGGTCATGGAAAAAGCTCATAAAAAGTGCCAATTGTAAGATTGTCAATGATGTAATGAAAAAAAAAAAAGTACTCTATTGCTTTTAGAATGAAATTTAGACCTTAACAACGTCCTGGGGTGAAAAGTGTACCTAAAGTGTAACATAATGACCAAGCTCTCCATCACTGTGTGGACACAGACTGGCTTAAATCACACAGAACTGTTCGACCTACGACAGGTGCGTCCAAAGTCCGACCTGGGGGCCAAATGTGGCCTGTGTTCAAATTTTCTCCGGCTCCCAATCTCTGTGTTGTTTCCCAGAAGCTTTCCAGTCAGACTTCCTGATCCTTTTATGGTATTTTCAAATATGAAGGCAGTTCATTTATTTTGGTAAAAGCTTGTTTAGATTTATTAGTGTTCTATTTAAAGAAATGAAAAGTATGCCATTTGCAATAAGAATAAGTAGTTAAACAGATCATTGAATGTTAATGATTCAAAGAATGTTTGACTGAATGGTCAGCCTCCAGGTATTTTCACATCACTAAATCTGGTAATGTTTGCAAAACATTTTGACATCCCTGTCCTACCAGAGGGAATGACAGTGAGGAGACTGTGTACTCACTGAGGTCTGTGGCTGGTGGTGCTGAGATGGGGATGGGGCTGAGCAAGTGTTCCTGCTCCTCTGGCAGTGGTGGCAACAGTCCAAGATCTGGACTCTGCACAAACTCAGGCAGTGACAATCTGTCAGACACCGCTGTGGTGTCTCTGTCCGGTGTCCCTGCAAGAGGCTGGCCAGCCTTTGCACTGTGTAGGATGAATGGTATATTACAGTCAAAAGATTAAGTACAGATGGCACTCCTTTCAGTTAGGTGACTGAACAACAAAACTATGTGAGGTCTATCACCAACGACTGATGATTGATTGATTGGAACACTTTCCCAGAATGTGCTGAAATGTGTCCTCTGGATCTATGTAATGCAAGTTAAAGATCTATAGTTATTACTAATATTATGTCTCGGGCATCTTATATAAGGTAATGGTTTCATTATGATGCTATACCATGAAAAATGTTCAACAACTGCAAATGATTTATCTTGCTGTGAGGCTCATGAAATGTTACTTTGGAGAAATAGCTATCACTGTTGTAAATGCTGTTGAGCACCTTGGACAATCAGCCTTTGGAGAAATATCATCTGTAGTATTCTATCTCACCTGATGTTGGCCAAGGAATCATCGATAGGTTGTGCCACCATAGACCGACTCCTTTCTCCTTCCAGTGAGGCTGAATGTGTGGAAAAATCACGGCCACGTTCTACAGATGATGGAACTGATGTCTGGCACAAGCAGTCAACAACAGGGGATCAGGAAATGACTTTAACACTTCATGCATATTTCTTTATCATGACTGTCTAAATACTTTAGCTTTTTTACGCTATATATACAGTAACTAATCCGCATGTTGACAAAATACCTTTTCCTGAAAACACCACTATACAAAAGTAGAAACTTGGGTTACGATATCTCTGTGAACAAATGGTGAACAAAGGACTTTTAAAGTATGTTGTGATGCAATAACTTTTTTTCAACACTGTGAATATAGTATGGTATCTGAATGGGTAGGAAATCAATAAACTGTGATAAAAAAATTTTGTGTTTTGTCAAAGCATTGATCATCTTTTGAATGAACAATAACTCCTAAGAGATGACCCAAGACAAAATTGGAACACTGACTGTAGGAATGATGTCCAGACAAGAATTTAATCAGGGGAAATGAGATTAAAATTCCATCTCTATTTCCTAATGAGCATTAGAATCCCACAACATACAGTAGATACTGGTTATTAGATTATTAGTTGAACAAAAAATAATTTCACATTAGAACAATCTAACATAGAAAGGATCAACCTCCTAGGAACTGGTATCAGCTGCACATGCTAAACAAGCAAGTGAAGAGATGTCTTCAATTTTTATATCTAATATTCAACAATATCTCAGTGATGTGAATTCCCACGATGTAGCAAACCTGCTGTCTCATTATGAGACCTGATTTGCTTAAACAACTGAGAACTGTGAGGGACGGCTGTCTCGATATTCAGACTATAATAAATTGTTGTCTTTGTCCTCTTTGTGATAGAGGGTCTTAATGGCCGTCCTCAGTTATTATACTGGTTAAAGACCATTTAATCAGACCCTTTGAATAATATCCTATGGTAAAGCTATCTAAAGGGATGTCAGCTACTTTAGGGTACATATATTTGGGTCATACTGAGTTGAACAAAAAAAATCTTTAAGAAAGTGGCTGTTGAAATGACAATCACTGAAGAACTGGCTTAGTTTCTCCGAGTATTATACCTCTGTTGTTGTCCTGTCCAGTCTGTGAGGTGTTCCATCATCTTCCAGTCGTCTCTTGACTCCTCGTTTTGGATTTCCTGGAAACAAGAAAATCTCCTGATTTAAACTGCGATCAAGCTTTGTATTCAACAGATACTTCTATTGCCTTCATATGTTTGATTAGAAAAAAAAAAAACAACTGTAGGCTGCATCCGGTACAGTTATTTATTCCATGCTGATTTCAGGATGCTAGTACATGAACGAGTCAGGGTCCAGGACAGAGAGCGGTGAAGGAAAAGATGGTTAGGCGGAGTGAGAAAAGCACTGAGAAGGAACTAGTTACCTTTCACCGATGCCACACAACAATTACAATAATATGGCCCAGAACAGACAACTTCATCTCCCTTGACATTACTTAACGGCATAAGAGGAAAGACAAAACAAAACAGACAAATAAAAGTTAGCTCATCGCTTCTTTTACCTAAAACATCTTTAAGTGCGTGTTATGGCCATGTATGTGCTGGAGATGACTTGCCTGTTCAGTCTAACCAAGTAGTATCACCTATATTTGTAGATTTGTTTCGACCAAGCAAAGGGCTGGAAATTCCCGTTTAATTTTAGTAGGGGGATACAAACGCTCCAAACTGTTCACTACTACTGACATAGAAAAATTCATAAATAATGCACAGGATCAGTGACAAATGTTCTCATATCTTGTGGTGAAGGGATAATAAACATTAGTGAGTGTTCTATTTTTAGCAGGGAGGTACACACACATCGTCAAGGATTTCCATGTTTTTGCTTAGTTGAATATGAACTATTGGCTATTTGTCTTGCGACCGGGGCAAAAGAGTTGGAAGTCGCATCAGGCAATGAAGATATACAGCCATTTTTGGTCGTTTTTAACTACCTTCCGACTAAAATACTAAATTTTTTTGTTTTCACACAATGACAATTTGACCTTTTTTAATCTGAAGAAAGAAATATTTTGGTATCATAGTCGGAAAATAGTAAAAAAAAAAAAAAAACGGTAAAAAAAACAGCTGTGACCCTG
>JBCAUA010840672.1:0-13677 GCA_038406235.1 Peronia verruculata
TCTGTCTGTCTGTCTGTCTGTCTGTCTGTCTGTCTGTCTGTCTGTCTGTCTGTCTGTCTGTCTGTCTGTCTCTCTCTCTATCTGTCTGTCTGTCTGTGTAGAAAATTAAGGCACTATATAATTTGACCAATAATTCTATAACACCACCACTACAGGAGGTTGAAAAGCTTATAAAAACCATAACATTTTCTATTCGTCTTTTTTTTTTCTTCCTTATCAAATCACTATAGAAATCAAATCACAGTGTCCGATGAAAAGCACGTGTGATGATAGATCAGCTTCCAAGCGGGCTGAGTCATTGTGGAAAACTGGTGGTAACGTTTGGTCAAGTAATGGGAGATCGTTTCACAGATTATCTGTCCTTTCCAAAAGAGAGATCATTTTGACCAGACTTTTACTTCCCTTTGACAGACGAAAGATGTGTTGAGCAAGCAGCGTAAAGAGGAAAAATACTTTTCCTGCTTGCCATTCGAACAACTGATCGCCAAAAAGGTTTTTGATAAAACTATAACAATAAGAAGAAGCATTCTCTTTACATCATAATTTAAAAAAAAATAAAAAAATTCATGGTGTATGTTTCAAGCAAAGGGCGCAAAGGTGATTTTTTCCCCCTCTTGCACTGCTTGTTCCAGTCCTCTTTTGTCTAGTAAAGGGAAGTAATAGGACTGAGCACAACGATCTCCCATTTGAACTAACAGTCCTCCAGAAATTTTGAGCAGATCAAGAACGGTTTCCGATGTGACGTTTTATAAATATCATCATTACTTTAAAAAACCACAATCACGAAATCATAAATTGATGTCGTCATGTTATAATTTACTCTTTGCCAAGAGGCCAATGTTTATTGTGAAAACAATGACCAAAAATAAAATAAAATAAAATAAAATAAATAACTAAATAGATAAATAACTAAATAAATAAATAATAAATAATAAATAAATAAATAATAAATAAATAAATAAATAAATGAAAACCACATTAAAAATAAAAAAGCAAAGCAAAAAAAAAAATGATCCAGAACAACTACAATCAATTGATATTGTCAGTGTTATAATTTACTAACTATTTGCCATGAGGCTAACTGGCTAATGTATGATGACAACATTGAAAACGATGACAACAACTACAACGAGAACAACAACAACAACAACAACAACAACAACAACAACAACAACAACAACAACAACAACAACAACAACAACAACAACAAAAGATATGAAATAGAGAGAGAGGGGAAGGGAAAACAGATAAATAATATTGACCCAACACAGTTCGAGACCATGGAGAAGGATAGTGTATCATGTGTGAAAAATATGGTCATGCAAGTTTAAATGCAGAGCCACAAACATGCTTTTTAAAGAGGTGAATACCAGTAAACCCATGCTAATAAGCCCCCCCCTCCCCCTCTCCTTTTGTTTTTATTTCAACATAACGAGGGTTGAAAAAAAAAGAGGAGGAGAAAAAAAAAAAAAAAGAAGGAAAACAAAATCGGTTTGCATTCAATGCCATTCATTGTTTTTGAAATCATACTTTGAAATGTCTTCAAAATTATGAGATTTAGAGATGTTTTTCAATGTCTGAAAGCCATGGAGCCAATTTATCACAATGGAGTTTGGTGTTTAAACTGAAAAAAAAAAAAAAAAGCAGACAAAGAGTTTGAAAAAATTCAGTGGTTTCAGTCGAAGCAGGAGGAGAGGATAAAAATCCCAAGAGAGAGTTTGGTCTAGTTACCTGTGCACTATAGGAATAAATAGGATTTAGTACAGAGCAGAGCTTTGCTTTTCGTTAGGTGGAACTTTTCACCTACCGGTTGAACTAATGTCGGGGTTGGGAAGGAGATGGCACGGGGATAAGGGAAAAGGGAAGGGATGGAGGGGGTGACATGTCTTGTAAATGTACAATCATTACATACTCACTTCGCGTGCAGAAGACAAAATGAAAGGAAAGAACACACACACACACACAAACACACACACACACACACACACACACACACACACACACACACACACACACACACACACACACACACATAAAAACTGTTGAGTGTCACCTTGTCTGGACTACATCTCACCTGAAGTGTTTTATTGCACTTACAATGTACGACAGTACACCATGTTCCCTGTGCAGTTATAGGTCGAAAACATACTGATCCGACAATCCAACAAAAATTGGCCACAAATTCACGATTGCGATGTTGCAAGAATGAAATTATGGAAAAACGGACGTTGCAATTATAGTCACTTCCGACTGTCGCTGACCCTCGCCGAGATCGCAAAATCTTCAGCACCCTCACCTCAATATCTGATGAAAAAAAAAAAAAAGGAGAGGTATTTTAACTTCTGCGATCGTACGCGCCGCCCGAGCTATTTCTAGACACGTGAGCAAAGTTCGTCTGACAAGTCGGAGAAAAGGGAACAGTCACGCTTTAATCCGACTGACCCCTGCCAGTCCGCGACAGTAGGAAGTGACTATAAATACAACGCCCGCTTTGTCTTTATTTTCCTTCTTCACCATTTCAATCCGTGACTTTATCGCCAGTTTTTGTCAGATTATCGGATCAGCATATTTTCGGCCTTAGTAGCCCAAGTGATTCTGACCATAATACTAATGGTTCATCCCCGGTTCCCTTCCTCCTGTACTTTTTTTTTTTTTCTGTTACAAGCTTTTTTTTTTTTTCCTTTTTACGGAAGACGTCTCTCTATTTTGTTAAGTTAAGACAGCTGAGAGGGGGAAAAAAACTTAAAAATCTTATTAAGTTAGCTTTCATCGTTTTTCTTTAAGATAAACGGCTTTCGTAGAAATGTTCTACAGATAGTATTATGACGGGAAAGGAAGAGGCAATTTGATGTCATAAAAATATGCTACTAATGGAGATGAAATAGTTCATACTTAAAATTCTCCCCAGTTTTTTTTTAATGTTAAAGAACAAAAACATCAGGCTGTTCAGTGCAATATGATAAAATAAAGAAAGAAAGAAAGAAAGAAAGAAAGAAAATTTTACTACTAATTTTCACGAATAAATATAAACATTTTTAGCGGCAAGAGAGAGAAGTATATGTACAACTATTTAATGACAATAAACTTTTTTTTTTTGTGTGTTTGTGTTTGTGAGCGTCTGTATGGTTTATGAAGATTTTTTTTAGGCCTGGAATGCTTTTCTACGACAAGTGAAATAACTTATTAGGCTTAAATTTTCTCTGTAGAGAGGTAGAGCGCCTCAATCTGTCAGTGTTGAATATTCAGGCATGCGCAAGCAAATGCACCTACCTCACCTTGCCAGCGGTTTCAATTCGGTCAAATCTGAGACTTAGTCGTTCAAATAGTCTAAATGAGATATGCATCCTTAGCCGAGTACAATGAACTTGTTTGAATTTTCCTTTTTTTCATGTATTTCCGGTGATTTATTTGCTTACGATTGTGGCTCTGTTCTTTATGTCACGGAACACATCGTGTATTGAACAATTAACAAGGTGAGGATTTTTTTATTTTCTGTAAGCTATTATTGTAATAACAATGATAATCTGGACAAAGAGAAAGATGCCGTTACACTCGGTGCATTGTTTGAAAAGATCTGACATTTCCTGAAGACTTTTATTTACAATCCAATCCCAGCGACTGCTTGACCAAATCTCTGGTCATATAGATGTTGAGACCGAGTCAGTGAGGTAGGTCACGGTCGCTCACACATAGATTTGTTTATAGGGCTAGACGACAACCCACGGCCTTCGTGGACTAGAAAAGAAGCCACGACCTTCGTGGACTAGAAAAGAACCCACGACCTTCGTGGGAGAGTTAAAAAAAAAAAAAAGCTCAAACCGATACTGCGACCCAAAGTAGTATGGCAAGCGTGCGCATCTCGTTGCTGGAATTTTGGAAAACTAAACTGAATGTCAACACAAAGAATACGCGTTTTATGCTTTGAACGTCAGATTCGAAGCAAACACTCTCGCGAGTTTACAATCCAATTATAATCGCCTTTTTTAGAATAACATCAAACACAGTAGGCTTGTTTTGGCTTTATGTAAGTAGACACATATATTTATGCAGCAATGCTGCGTGCCAAATTTCACATGGATACTTTTGGAATCTATAAGCTTTGTAATGGTTCTGTTGCAGATTTACAATATCGCTCTGGGTATGCACATGTCTGAACTTTCAACATTCCCCGAGATCTGCCTGCCATGGGCAATGTACACAAATCAACGTGTGAGCGACAATTCCTCATCCATGTGACTGACCTCCAAACCCTTTATTGTCATGAGCAATATTGCACGTTGAAGTTTAAACCATTCTCTCTTCTCAGTTCCATGCACCAACCTGTCCTCTTTTGAGCTATCCCTCCGTCTCCCGGCCCAGTGGAACAAAAGCGGTCTAAAGAGATAACTCTGCAAGTCTAGAACCAAGTCATGACTAGCGTCTTGAACGTGATGCCACTCCCATTGACTACTTCCAGCCTAGATTTGGGAGCCCAACAGACTAAAAGTATACAGACAAAAGTCAAATCTGACGGATTTGCTGATTCTTGAAATGCTTGGAAAGTAATGCATGCACGTTGAGTTTTTTCTTGTCCGTGATGCTTACAAATCTTACGTTTTGATATATTATTATTGCGCCAGATCGAAAGAATCGGCGGTCGAAGCTCGCTCCAAAAGAGGGAAAACTGCCAAATAAAATAAAAGAACAGGCCTATTTTCGATTCATTTTTGCGTTATGAATAATCTCTTTCAGTCACAGAATGCTACAGTTTACGAAAGAGCCTTATTTATTAGCACTCGCTGTTTTCCAAGAACACAGTTCACCAGTGCCGGTTTTATTAACGACTTTCTTTTTTGAAGCGTCACCTTTAAGCCTATTGTTTTATCATATCTCTTACATTACCTCAGCTTGCAATGTTTCTTGGGTCTGTCTTGCTCTGATGCAGTGAATGCTGTTTTTGCTTGCCTGTAATGAAAATGTGTCTTACATGTACAACATTTTGTATTTTATCAACTGTGAATAGGATTTCCTGTTGAGGACAGATAAATGTTATGTTATCTTATATTGATCCCGAATATCAAAGTGAGTGACAGTCACTGAGACAGTTATATTTTCATTATCATCCTCATTTCCTTTATATACTTGCAGTTATCACTATGACTCCAGGATGGGCTAATATGGCAACCATTCGGTTAATCAGTTAGTCTTTTGTCTTACCAGCTCTGAAACCTTCTGCCATAAGTTGTTATCAGCTCTATCATTCTCTACAACGAAGGCTGCGCATAAAAATAGCTGTGTTACACCGTAAACACATTATGACATAAAGCATGCAGGTGCACAAGATCTTAAGGTCACAAGTGCACTTGAGCGCTCACCCGCGGAGCTCACGGGAGACGGGGCTCACCGAACGAAAAAAAAAAAAAGAAAAAATGTCTTCCTTAATCAGTACCAAGCCCCACATTTAGACATCTGTGTGTGTGTGTTTGTCTGCACGTATAAATTCTGTCTGGCGTTTTTCTTTTCCTGCTGTGGGAGGTGCAAGAAGGTGGTCCCAACGATGTGAGCTGAGGGTGCTCACGAAAAGGGCGAGCCAAACTTTTGGAGAACGTCTTTGATCTAGTGAAGGGTGCAGATCCTGTCTAGACGTCTGGTGCAAGATGTAAATGGTGGCTGGCTGGCTGGCTGGCTGGCACAGGTTTTAGACATCCCCCTGCGTAACATTGCAGGTTTGCCTGTAAGTCTCAAGGACGGCAGACAGATCTGGCAACGTTCCTGGAACAAGGGTGATACAAACACTCATTCAGTCACTCACCCTGCACTTCACCACACACACACACACACACACACACACACACACACACACACACACACACACACACACACACACACACACACACACACCACACACACAGAAAAATAAACTAGCAAGAAGGAATGGCATTGCCATCTTTCATTGTAGGTGGCGTGATCTCTCCTTTCTCTCTGTTTTTCTTTTTTTTTTTTTCATTTCCACTGAAAACGCAGGAGTGCAAATTAAGTGAGGAGACAGGAGAAAAGCAGAATTAGAGAAAGGTACAGAAGAGAGAAATAGTGAATAAGAATAAACAAGAACAGTGAACTACGAGAATATGAAGGAAAAGAATCTAAACAAATGTACAAATAAATAAAAAATAAATTTAATAAGTAAATATAGAGTAATTAATTATAACATTATAGATAGATAAATAATAAATACTTAAATGTTAATGGATAATGAATAAAAAAATTATAAGTAAATCTTCACTCTTAAGAAAGGGCAAAAACTAACAAAACTCAGTTATTTCTTTCCTGCATGTATCGAACCGAGGACACGGACATCACTTTTATGGATCCAGCAAAGATGGTGCACTTTCTAGAAATACCTCCAGCCTCTAGCTAGCAATAATATCAACAAATTTAATGTTTATAAATGCCTAAACGTCATATTTTCATATTAACACTGAACCATGTTTCAAAGAAAAACAGGAGACTTGTGTTCTTCGAGAAATGATCAACTAAATCATCCACAGTACCAACGTGAAAGTACGCATGATTTCTGCAAGACAACGTCTGATTGCCCTCATGGAGATCGAAATCTATTACATAAGATAGCCAGGAAAAAAATAAACGTCAGTGCTGCGAGGACGAAATGGGCGGATCTGAAGCAAAGGATTAGTGAAAGACATATTACTTTTGTGGGGACTCTATCTATTCCTTTCAGATGAAGCCAAAGTCTTGTAACTGTGAATTAAATGATAAAAGGCTGGAAAAAAATCCGAAACAATGAATGACTCTGGACAATGATGGCCCCCCATGTGAGCACACATTTTTTTTAGTACACTAGATCTAGTTTGTTTACCAAAAAAAAAAAAAAAAGATAATAATTGTTAAATAAAATCAAATAAAAATATTGAGAGAGAGAGAAAGAGAGAGAGAGGAGAGAGAGAGAAGGAGAGGGAGAGAGAGAGAGAGAGAAGGAGAGGGAGAGAGAGTAAGAGAGAAAGAAAGGGAAAGAGAAGTTTTCGTTGACTGATTATGAGCTAAATCACCCTCAAAATCCCACACTTTCCACACCTTTTTGTCGCTGGGCATTGTTGCAATTTTCCACCCAGAGCTGCTTCCTCTGCACACTGGTCTTCAAATGTGAAAATTTTCAAGTTGCTTTCAGTTGATCTACAACTGAATTCGTAGTCACAAAGTGAATTGAACATACCGTAAAGGGTGAAAAGGCACATAAGTTGACAATGAGATTACAGTTAGTGAACCAGAGCAAGACAGGATTGAAAGCAAAGTTATAATACACACAAGAGCATTTATGGCATAGAAAATGATTTCCAGACGTAGAAGACGCCGATGAAGTATCCAGCTCATCTGTCAAGTATTTTCTTCTTTTCTGTGATCAGTGTTGATCCATCTGCGTTTAGGAGTGGAGAGGGACCTGACGACGATGGGCCCTAGACTCCCTTCAGACCGCTGTAGACTTCTTTCATGTTGTGTGTGTCTACATGACGCTGTTGCATCTGCCTTAGCACTCAGCCATGAGCTCTGCATTTCACGTTCCTTGCTCTGGACAATGCTGCGAACGTTGCTGAGAGCATCTTTCTTTGCTGTGAACTTGAGGTCGTCAATGTGCGCTTTGTAGACTCGAGCAGTTGCATAATGTCAGATCAGTTCTCGTCAAACCAGCCTTTGTGTTTCCTGGTAGATGGTCCCAGGCACTCCATTGCTGTGCTGTACACCATCTCTCGGGATGTAATCCAGGATGCTTCCACGTTTTGGTCGTTCAGCTATGCCTAGTTAAGGTGCTCTTCCAGGTTGTCCACAAAGGACTGCTTCATGTTCAGCATCTTCAAGTTGTTCACGTTGAGGCGTTTTAGTGCTTTCGAGCACTGGGCACGTCTCATGGGTTGAACACGGAGGTTGAGCTTGGGCATGATCAGAGGGGGGGGGGGGGAGGTCTGTCCAGCACTCAGCGCCGCAGATGGCCTTCGTCACGCGAACATCTTGCCTGTCCTTCTTCCTGACGAGGATGTAGTCAATACGATGTCAGTGCTTGGAGCAGGGGTGCATCGACGATGTTCTGTTACGGGTAGGGAGGCTGAAGACTGTGTTCGTGATGAGGAGGTCGTGCTCTGCGTAGGTCTGGAGGAGAAGTAGGCCATTGTTGTCACACTTTCCGACCCCGGGCTGCCCAATCACACTTTCCCAGGTAGAGGTGTCGCGCCCAGCTCTCGCGCTGAAGTCACCAAGGATGATGAGCTTGTCAGCTTTCGGGGCTGCGTTGGGGGTGGAGTGTGAGTCTTCATAGAACTTGCTTTTCGTCTCCTCTGGGTTGGTCATGGTAGGCGCGGAGGCGCTGGCAATGGTGACAGACTTTTTTCCACGGGAGGTGAGGAGGGAGAGTCTCATCGTCATAAGCCGATCATTCACCTCTTTGGGTAGACCGTCTAGCTTGCCAGTGAGCTGTGTCCTCACTGAAAAACTTTCTTTTGCTTCACGTCTCTCCTCACGTCCACGTCCACTCCAAGAGAAGGTGTAGCCTGCTCCTCGTTCACACAGTTCACCCATGTCAGCCAGTCTCGTCTCGCTTAGTGTAGCGATGTCAACATTGTACCTGGCGAATTCACTTGCAACCAGCGCGGTGCATCTTTCAGCCTGTCTGAGCTGTCTCTATAGAGGAGTGTCCTAACCTTCCAGGCTGCAAGGTTAAGTGGAGTTATTCTTGTTTTCTTCTTTGTTGCCTTGTTTCGACCGCATGTGTGGAGTCCCCATCAGCCGCGGTATGCTGACTAGAGCAAATGGAATAAGCTATGTTTAGAGCACCTTTTCTAGCCCCTTCCTCATGCCAGGGAGATGGGCAGTGCGTTCCTGAAGAGAGCTGCTCAGGCGGCTGCCGAACTCCATCGCTGCTAGGGCTAGTGAAGAACAACCCGATGGCCTGAGCCGCGTGCGTGCAGGTCCGCGGCTATGTTCCAGTGCACCCATATCTGTGGCTTAGTTGCTCGCCTGTCGCTGAAGGAGCTGGGAATGTTGGAAGAATGGGATAAAAGTGACAAAAGATGAATTGCGCAATGAATTTGTTTAAAGTAAGGAAGGGTTGCGAATTTTGGCGAATATTCTTTCGAATGGCAAAGAGTAACAAGATTTTTCACTTCTTTGCATTGCTTGGTCAACATCTCGTTTGTCTGGCAAAGAACAGCAAAAGGGCTGGTCAAAATAATCTGCCAATGGTCGGCGAATGCCCTGACAAATCACATTGTCATAGGTGAGAAAGGAAAAGAAGAGAAAAAAATGTACTATGGCGCATAACTACGATACAGTCCACTTCCTCCCTCTCCCATTTCCGGGTTTTAGTCTGATAAACTGTTAAGGCGTTTTTTTTTTCATTCAACGTCTTTTGCTTTCAACCAAAAATCAGGTGACTCTGAATTCAACTTTTTCCGGAATACCGTTCAAATGAAAACAATTCACTAAATTGTGGCAGAAAAAATAAAAGTGAAAATGAGTAATTGCTTGGCCAAAATGATCGATTAATTGAGTAAATTAAGTGATAACTGAGTAAGCGAAGAAATGAGTAAGTCAGTCAGTCAATTAGTTAATCCGTCAGTCAGTCAGTCAGCCAGTCAGTCAATGTCAATCAATCAGTGAATAAGTAAGTGGCTGAGTGATTTAATGAGTGAGTGAGATATAGTGAGTGAGTGAGTTAACAAGTGGGTGAATGAGTTAGACAGTGAGTTAGTGAGTGAGTGAGAAAGTAAGTGAGTGACTGAGTGAATGAGTGAGTGAAAGAGTGAGTGTGTGGTTGAGTGAGTGTGAACGATCTAGTGAGTGAGGTATAGAGTCAGTGAGTAATTATATAAGTAATTATGTCCATAAATAGACCTTGGGCCTACACTAGCACAGCGCATTCACTGGGCGTTCAAGAAAATAATTTGTCATAGTTAATATATCTGCTGCACCACTCCTTGTGTCCGCACCGAACGCTCAAGCTACGTCACGGCTTGTGCGGTATTACTCTCAAAACTCAGAGCTCAGAACTCAAAGCACGCCCCAAAACCTCTCCCTTATTTCTGTTCATAAACAACCATTCCGATAGTAATTGTCCAACAAACTTGACCATCTGCGTCCATCTCAATCGGGGAGTAACAAAACCAGCTATAGGTAGGGACTGGTCTCCGTAAACATCCCTCCTGGCGAAGCCATCAGAATGTCCGCCGTCGATGAGCGGCTGGACGACTCAATGTCCGAAGAATCGGCGATGTCCACTTCGTTGAAATCGGAATTCAGCTCACAGGTAGATATAAGAATAAGGACAAATTTCCATATGCAACAGTGTCGACGATCACTTAAAAAAAAAAAAAAATCATGACTAAAGAAATGAGGAAAACGTTTACATATTCTTGCAACTCAGTTAACAGATCTGTGAAAAAAAATGCCCCAGACACTTTGAAATTGATTGTCCTAGTAGATCTAGTGTATAGATCTAGGCTCCCCTTAAGAAGCTTTCTTCTGATACCATTTTGTGGTCTTGGGAGTGGAGAAAATTCTTAAGCCTGACCTAATCCCTTTACTCGAACCAAATAATGCAAATGAACTATTTTTGTCACAGGAATTCAAGTAGTTCTAGATTAACATTATTTCTTTTGTGTTGTTTATGGATATCTTTCCCAAGACAAAGAGTTTCTGGATTTCATAGCTCAGACGAATTGGCATGTTCTATGCTCGCTGCATTTTTACTCTGACCGAAGTTTAGTTTTCAACTTGAGTGGGGTTCGATGATGGTTCAGATGACAATTTAGGAATAGTGTCAGAATGGATTTTTAGGTTTTTGAGATTAGGGTTAGTGCCTAGAGCCAGTGATTATCATTCATTATTTTTACGGTTAATGAGTGAAAACTGTGCGTATAACGTACGAAACACTTTCTTGCGATAGCCATTCAGATCTTTGTCTCCTACACTGGACTTACATGAATACTACGGGTAACACCATATTAAAATGTATGATGGGCTGCTCACATGTATATCAATACTACACATGCCTGACAGCGATAAATGTTGAAAATTTAGGTCCGCTTAAATCATGTCTAACAGTAAATAAATATCAGTAGTAAACGCTTACTCGCTGTACCAAAATAAAAAGTACAAGTATAGAAGACAGGCTCAGAAATATTGAACAGAATTAATTCACGAAAATTAAGTATAACATGTAAATTGCCCTAGAATGGAAAGTATTCGAAGACAATTAAAATTGCCAGCTGAAATGCTCCTCGGCCTTTCCTTCGCAGGCTCCCCTGAAATCCAGTCTGCCACAAATGTGACGTTTGCGCTTTCGCTGAGCATAATTATTCATGATGCTTATAGTAACTGTTTAAGTCAAATCAGATATATTAGTATCTCGACAGACCAATTCATCATTAAGTACATTCCTCTCTCAGATTTTGCGGCGCATCGCTCGATATCGGTGACATTTTGTAAAGAAAATCTTATCTAAGATTGCTTCATTCCAACCTAAAAGATCTGTTAAAATAGATCAGACGGATTTCTCGTGGTGGAATAATTCGCTAAAGTAACAAAAGTGTTTACTTTCATAACAGCAGCGACAGCTATACAACCGTCAGCATGCACAACATACCTTATGTTGACCTGTGCTTAAGTGATTCATGACATCTCTTTTGTGTTCTCAGATATATTGACGCTGAACCCATGTACTTTCACAGAACACATTTTTCACTACAGTTTAATTATTTCCACGCTTGTTTAATACTTACCACAGCAGTATACCTAATTCATTCCTTGAAAACTGCATTTGTTTTTTCACAATGAACCAGATTTCGATGTTCTCGAAATGGAAGTTATCAAGAAAATGGCATATTATTAGAAATACTGTTGAAGGGGTCCTAACCTCTCGTGTGTTGATCTAGAAATAATTAATTCGTTATTAATATGTCGTGGTAAAGTCATTGACGTACATGGGCAATAGAAAAGTTCATTTCCAAAGTTGACGACCCATATGATTCAATTAATAAAATCTAATAGCATTAGCATACATTTGGCGAATATCACGCGCTAGGTTATTTTCAGTTTTTGTGTCGGCGGCTGCTATTTCATTCGCTTGAAATCTCCGATCAGGCTTGCTTTGATTTTTGCTTTTCTTTTAAAGTTTAATATGCGTTACCTACCACATATTAAGAACCTAATGGCTGAATGTGTAGCGTGTTGGTGGAAACACTGAAACAGGACTTCTAATGACAGAAGCGCGTCAACAAAGTCTCAAGTATTAACATCGAAGTATTGGTATTTGGTATACTAGATTCTGGACGCTCTCATTCAGACTTAAGCTGCATTTCTAGACTTGAATTAAGTGAGCCTCGTTATCTATGGGGAACGATTGGGATCCGGACGGACGTGGAAAAAAAAAAAAAAACGCCAAAAACAGGGTGGATGAAACATTTAGGACTAAAACATTTCGCTATGAGCGACAAATTTAACAAATTTAAAGCCTATGTAATGGAGATGCCAGTATTTATCATTAAATTAAAGGAGGTAAATAGATAAATAATGGGAACAGTTACCAGGAAAAGAGGACTAAACGAAGACCTACTGAACTTTTCCATGCATAAGGCTGCTTGCTAATCATTCAATCACTCGAAAGAAGAAGGCAATTTAGTGAGAAATGAAAACATGATGACTTAAAGCAAAAGAGGTAAGAAAAGAAATAGAAGAAAGTCAAATTAATTGAGTTGCACATGTGTGAATTTAAAAAAAAAATTGAGACACCACTGCAAATGTACATACAGAAACAAAACAAAACAAATCAAAACAAAAATGCACCTGATAAAGCCAGCATTAACAAACAAGATTCAATTTTTTGTTGGTGTTAGACGTGATGGATGTAAGTGAATGCGTGCGTGTAGATTAATATAATACTGGAGACTTTAAAATGAAAGGAGATGGCGAAGGACTTTTTAGAAATCCCATTATTGTTTTCTGTTCTTCCTTCTCCCTTTCCTGCTTTCACTCTTTCCACTGGTTCATTAATTAACATCAGGCCCAATGTGTGACAAATTTGAGTAGGCTTTCGTTTATTCCCTTTGCTGTATTATTATTTTTGTTTTCTTCCGTACTTGAGTCATTTACACTTCTCACTACTAACACTATTATTTTTGGGAGGGCACCAATGCTCTCTAGGATAAATTTATTAAGTTTGTTACTCATAGAGAAGCGTTTGATTAAGAATTTCCAACCAACCCGTCTTTCTTACGTTTCTTTGCTATACGCGCCTACTTCCATAGTGCAGTCGGGTCCCACACTGGGAGCGCCGACGATCTGTTCAAATTGGTCCTTTTTAATTCGAGCCGGGTCTATTATATTATGTCTATGCGCAGTGATGTCTATTATTTCATGTTTACATATCTCACATCTAAATTGTGTGTATCTGTACACAGGCAGCTTCTTGGAAACTTTGCAGGCAAAGTCTTAATATCATCTATTTGACAAGCAATGCAAGCGAATTCAGCTGTCCTAGTATATCAGAAAAAAAGTGTTAAGATGAAGTGCTGGTCCTCAAAACATACAGAGCGAATGGCTTTGCCTTCACACGTACAGATAGATAGATAGATAGATAGATAGATAGATAGATAGATAGATAGATAGGTAAGTAGGTAGGTAGGTAGGTAGGTA
>JBCAUA010840683.1:0-13677 GCA_038406235.1 Peronia verruculata
TAGTTGGAATTTTCCCCCCCCCCCCCCCCCCCCCCTTTTTTTTTTTGTTGGTTTGTTCCAGATTTTATAATAATTTGAGGAGGGTGGGAGATGGAGTTTTGGGAACAAAGGGATCAAAATTGGGTGTTTACTATTTTTAGATTCTGACCTCCTCTGATATGAAAAATTTACTGATTTGACCCAGAAATTCTGCTTTATGCTCCAACACAGTATCACTAGAAGAATATTGAAAGGATATGAAAATTCAGTTGAAATTTTCCCTTCGACTTTTCAGGAAATTTATTTTGATATTTGGCAGAAAATTGAGAAATGTGGAGATCCGTCAACCCACATATCTATAAACATTCTGACAAATATTTTCATATAACCAAAAGACAAATGGATGTTGTTTTCTTATATAGAGCCATTTTATCACTGTGCCAAATTCCAAATGATTTTATTGCCTACTCTAGGGGGCATTGTCAGACAAGTGGATATGAAACATTTTTTTTTTCACATTTAGTTGAAATTTGACCATGCTTCATTCAGATTTTAAGCTTAAAAAATTCTTAGCTCAAGCATTAGAAAAATCACTCACAGGACTCACATCCATCTTTAAAGAAAGAAAACAGAAAGAGGAATTTAAGGGTCATAGCTAGTGACTGCTAAATGCAAATAGCTGTAAATTGTATATTATCTCCCCTGCAATATGTTACATAAACCCAACACCTTTGATGTAGGCTAATGTATCTACCACAGAATGTTGAGAATTTTTTTTTTTTTTTTTAAATTAAAGTAATGAAAAAAATCAGGATTTAAATTTAAGGGGACAATATTGGCTTGTGAGAAACATGGCTGTTAAATTTGTTTTTCAGTTATATCAAGAAATCTTTGAAACACAGTTCCTGAAAGAAACTGGGGAATTTTATCGTCATGAGGCTGCACGTTTAAAGGCAGACTGCACATGCTCAGATTATTTGGAAAAGGTAATGTAGTTCAAATGGTATGCTGACTTCTGTGCTGTTTTATTATGTCATTGAAAAAAAAATAAAAAGAAAGCAAAAAAGAAACTATAAATCTAGAGTGTTATAAATTTATAAATTATAGAGAATACAAGCACAGAATTAGTACTTAACTATCAGACGAGCACATTTTATTACCAGTAGCAGGCTGCAGTATTCACTTGAGCTAATTTACTTTGGAAGAGGAATGCATGAGATTGAGATTTGATAAAGTAAGTAATGTGGAGCCAAAAATTGATTCTAACAATGAGATTTTTTTTAAAAAGTGATGACATCTTCTTGTAATTAGATGGAAAAGCCCTTTACTAGTTTATATGTTGAATGTTTTTATGGCTGTGTTTTTTTTTTTTTGTTTTTTTTTTTTTATTTACCAGTGCCAGTCTGATATACAGTGTCATCAAATTCATAATATTTTGCTGCTTCTTGTCTCTTAACAGGTGATTCAAAGACTAGACAATGAAAATTTCAGAAGTCGAAAATTCTTACATAGTACCTCTTATGCGAAAGTTACTCACGAAGTCCAAACAAGGATGGTGGCGGATATTATTGACTTTCTACATGGGGAATGTCAAGACATGGTTGAGCAAGAAAAAAGAAAAGGTTGGTCTGTCATTTTGGTACTTGAATATATATAAAAAGAATAAACTGTTTCCTTAGTCATAGAATAGTTTCATTTATGGTTGATGAAATATTTTCATAGCCTAGCAATGAATGTTATTTATATATACAGACTGATACATACTCATAGCTTATTATATTAATGTCATATAACAAGTTTCTTTGCCTTGTCATTGGGATAGCTTAATTGAGATAAATGATATGGAACCAGTGACTAAATGGTATGGAACCAGTGACTTGCAGTTTCTTACTAACTGGACATGCTGAAGATAATGAAGCTAATATTTGGGCTCAGTTTATAAGTCAATCATACTAATGATTTATTTTATAGCCAAAATATTTTATTTGTTTTAGAAAAAGCCAGGCAATGGAACATCAAATGAAAGAATAGGGAAGCAAATCATGCCTATTTATAATTTTTTTTTCTATGACTTACCAGAAAGACTAGTATCACTGTTGTGTGCTTTCTAATGTCATTTCCATTTTTTTTTTTTTTTTGTTCTTTTGAAGGAGTGAATACATTTAGTGTTTGATTATGGCTAAGTTATAGATGTCATTGTATTTTTCAGACCTAACAAATTTGTATATATTGCTGAAGCCAATCCACAAGGGTCTGGATGTGTTAGTGAAGGAGGTGGAAAATCATATTAAACAACAGGGAATGCAGTCAGTACATAGTTTAAAAAATGATCCAGCGGTAAGTATGAGCACATGTTGAAAGTTTGCCATTAGCTCTCATCTAAAGCTGTTCATCAGATTATTGTTTTTGACGATTTTCTTTTTGTGCTCAGTTTATCGCTTTGAAGGCTAAAATCAGATATCAGACATTTTATCACCGCTTGTCTTTGTGTGGATCTTACATGTCACATTCTGGTCATAGCTGTGGCAATTAAGTAATGCAATTATCAGTACTTTTCAGTAAAGACTCTTTCATCAGTGACCAACTTTTGGTTGCAAAATGTAACTTGACCAGAATAACTAAATGAATTTCTATTAACTGAATATGCCCAAACAGTTAATTGTTATGTCACTGCATTTACCACTACTTTGCGTAGGATGCTTGAGCTATATTGGTTGTCATAAAGCATAATTTGCAGAATACCAGAGTGCTCTCAGAGATGTATAATATATTACCTCTTCATTAGTATGAAATTTGTCACTTGATTCCTATTTACTGATATCTGTATTATAACTTTCATGAAAGTTGTGATATTAGTATTATTTGTAGGTTCACTTTGCACCACAGTACAATATTCATGATTTTGTGCCAGCCATCGATGAATATGTAGATTGTTATCTCTTTTTTTTTTATCTAACATTAAATGAGCTTCTTGTCTTTTTCCCCAGTTTGTAGAGGCCATGCTAGAAGTCTATCGTAAGTTCAAGGAACTGATTTGTGATGTCTTCAACAATGACCAGATGTTCACTGGTGCCTTGGACAAAGTAAGCCTTAGAAAATGATCCATCTTTTGAGTAAGGGAAATTTATGATTTTAATGCAGGAAGGACCTTCACAGTAAAATAATAGACTCACAGGTCTCTAATGGATCCTGGGGAGGGAATTTCTGAAAGAGGAAGAAGGGAATTGATAGTGAATTCAAATATATTTATTATATTGTAGTATATTGAAATGTCATAATGCCCAAATCAAAACTTTCCCTTTATATAGTATTGTATTACATATTGTTTATACTTTCTGGAATTTGGATGTCATTGTGAGACTTATGGTAATTACCATTACTTTTTAACTCCAGGCTTGCTCAGCTGTGATAAATCATAAAACATCACAGAACACACGGGGGCCAAACAAATCTCCGGAATTGGTGAGTAGATCTATGTATCACAAGAGTAGATCTGCATGCTATATCTGTGCAGTGAGATCAAGATGATTACAAATCTTTTTCTTTGATCATGTCATTATGAAATTCTTTACTTTGTGAAGGTGAAGAGTTGTATAAATAATTCTTGATAGCCTATATCAATTTTTTTTTTTTTTTTCTGACAACATAGTGACTATTGCTAGCTTAATCAGTAGCCTACGAAAAATGTGTTCATCAACTAAAATGCCACAGGCGTATTGTATGTCATTGAATATGATGGATGAGTATGTGTTTCTGGAAGTCAGTAACCAACAAGGCCTGAAAATATGTAGGGTCAAGCAAGCATGAACATTTGAAATGATAAAACCAAAATTATGTGTAGGTATGTTCATTTATATGCAAATCACTGAAGTCATAAATATGTATCATGTGTTCCTCTTAACAGCTAGCCAGATATTGTGACAGTTTGCTCAAGAAAAGTACTAAAGGGATTGGCGACGCAGAACTGGATGATAAGTTGTCGGGCAGCATAATTATATTCAAGTACCTTGATGATAAAGATGTCTTTCAAAGGGTAAGGAAGGACTTCTATATCATTACATCATCACAGTTTAGGATATCTGATTTGAAGGGAGGAGGAGGGGAGGCTTATAGTAAGACATTGAGACAGTGGTATTCTTGAGTATTACTTGCATCAATACTTCCCATTAGAATTGTCTGGTGCACCAGAAGAGCATTGTCATATACAGTCATGTTCGTGTGCAAAGAATGTTTGGGCAGCGAAATGATTTTTAGGTAAAAGTAGCACGCTTACATGCACATGCCCGTATTCACTATAAAGAGAGAACAATTTATTTATTCTTTCCTTTTTTTTTTTTCCTTCCATTCATTGTGTTATGAAAATTTGCAGGGTATCAAAATCTCAAAAAACATTCAACTGTGTGTGTCTTTTAGGAAATTTGAATACAAAAAAGGAACATGAAGATGTGAATGTTTATGTTATTGTGAATTTAGTGAGATATGTTAAGTTTCAGTAGTAAATTGTAGCATTACTCTGTTAATGAAGTGTTGTTGCACTTTAGATTCTGAATTAATTTATTTTAATCTTGGAATTAATATAAACACTATTTTTAAGTTCCATACACATGTGTTTGTTGATTTTATTTTTTCTCTGTGTTATTGTCTTTCAGTTTTATTCACGCATGTTGGCAAAGCGTCTTATTTACAGTCAGTCAGCCAGTATGGATGCAGAGGAAAGTATGATCACCAGATTGAAGGTAAAGTGTGTTTTGTTCATTCTTGACATTGTTTTAGACACAAAGAAAATGAATTGCCCTTTGCTTCTCTTGGTTTTACTGTAGGTTGATATTTACAAAGCTTGTCAAAGCCCAAGTCTAAATTCTTGAATGGCTTTAGACCAGTTTTTTCTTTCAATCAAAAAAGCAACCTAAATATCAAACTGATCCTATAAACAAACAATAAAATAGGATGTTTTAGAAAAGATGATTTGACTTGTAAGGAAACTATATTTTTAAATGTCCAAAAGTAAAAATGTTTTCTGTTTTGTGTGCATTGTGAAAACAAAAAATCCGGGTAGAAATACTGCAAACTTTGAACTATAGCAATCTGTTTATTATGCACAAAGTTGTTATCAGTAGCAAAACTAACATGGTGTGATGAAGTCAATGACATATCTCTGTTTTCAGCAAGCATGTGGCTATGAATTCACCAACAAGCTCCATCGAATGTTTACCGATGTCAGTGTCAGCCAAGATCATGTCACTAACTTTATGAATTATCTGAGGGAAAAAAATGAGAGTTTGGGGGTCAATTTCAACATTCTGGTCTTTCAGGTAATTTGAATTGCTCATAAGATAAACATATTCAGGCTAGACTGCATCTGTAGATGTCACATAGGCTTTGGGGACAGACCACATCTATAAAAATACCCGATTAGTGCTATTGACAAGGTAGGAATAGTCTCTGATTCTGTTTAGCCCCACTGAATATGAAACTTCTATTAAGTCCAGTTTTATCCAAAAATTTGATTTCTCTGCTGTCTTGAATTATTATAATTTTTTTACATTTTGTTTGCTGTTTCATGCCAGGGTTACAAGTAAAGCATGTCGCGATGTCAGTACTTTCTTTAATAGTTTTCAAACTGTTATAGTTTGGTGTTTCCAACAACATCTATAGATGTAGCCTGGCCTGTATGTTACATCTGTTGTGATTGTGTCAGTATACTGCAGTAGAACATAAAATTGATAATGAATTTTTTGGCGCATATATATGTACAGATATCACCTGTGTATCTTTGCAAAAGCTTTGCATCAGTCATTTATCTGTGCTTTTCTCTCTTTTCTCTATAGCTACATGTCTTAAAATCACATCTCTGAGAATTATCATGAAATTCATTGGAAAATTTAAATTTTACTACAAAATATGTAAGACTGTTTTACTATAATTGATCATGGTGAGCTCAGGCCTGGAGTTTGATGTTTAGTGACAGTCTTCAGTACCAAGTGGTTAATCACTAAAGACTGAGTGTTTTGGGTTTGGATACACTGAAGACTGCCATTTTCAGAGGAATTTAAAAAATTAATAGACACACTTTTCATAGTCCCACATCAACCATTTTAACATATATGACAGTCCTAGCTCAACACGTTCTGGTACAGACAACAGAAATGGATTATGTCACAGTTATTTTTTAATGATTTTTTAAAGATGAGTCAGATTTCCGGTTACCATTTGGGGAAAACATTGGAAAATGTAGGTCTAGCTGAGTTGTCCAATAGTCATACAGCGACAGTTTCTACATCTCTGCCTGCTGTACAAAAAAAAAAGTTTCTCTAGATGTAAAAGCACTAGATATAGACAAAGAGGATGCTGGTACTTTGAATTTACCCTTCTTAGTACTATGCCTGTAATCAGTACTGTTGAAGTGACTTTCCTTGTTCTTCAAAAACTGAAAAAGTTACCAACCAACTTCCACCAAACTCAGTATGAAACAAAACAAATGGTGACTCTATGGCAAGAGACAGTTCCCAGGGCATTTGTGGGAAATGGGTCAGTGTAAGAAAATTATAAAATCGATCATGCATAGGTTGTGGGGAAACAGTCTCAATTGACCACCAGACCATCCTGCATATGTTGCGGGAAATGTTGTCAGTGAGTTAATAAATGAGATACAGACAGCCAAGGATGAGTCTCCTCTGAATTTTGTATGTTGGTACTCCTTGATTGCTGCTATCTTTGTTTTGGTGTCTCTTACACACATGCATCAAAAAGGTGTTGTTGGTTTCTTTTACATCATCCCTTGATCTCTGCTTCTCTAATGTTAATGTTTTTGTTTATGCACACTGACAGTGACAGCATTTGATTAGCTTGCAGGTCATTAGAATAATTCCGCTCCTCAGGTACTGTAATATAATTCATTCAACTCCAGAATGATTTGTTGGCTAGACTGTGCTCATGAAGAAAAGAATCAGAGGCAGTTATTGGTCATATTATTTTATACATGTGGTTCTATATTAATTTTTTTGGGGGGTGTCAACATTCATAAGTACAGCAATCTGCAGCTATTTTATCAAATGGTTTTTAGTGGGTATTGTTTGTGAGGTTTTGTTGGTGGAAAAATAAATAATTATGCAGGGTTTTTTATTTTCCCCCCCTTTTTTTTTTTTTGTCACCACTTATTTATTCTGTTTTTCTTTTTTTCGTTTGACATGGCTAGTGTCTACTAAATTTTAACTTTTATTGAATGGAACTCATCTGCTGAATGAATTAATCAGGCATATCAAACTTGCTTCTTCAGTCAAAAAAATAAAATAAGACTTTTTAGCAGTCATTGTTTTTCTTGCAGGCCATGAATTTATCTTTACATCATGGATACTTAATTTTTGCATCATACCGTAAGGATAGATAAGTTGTCAAATAATGTGAAATGAAACATTGCCCATTTCTTCACATAAACAGATTCCTGGTAATTAGTTTAGAAAGACTTTTTGCTGACATTGTTTGAAAACTTTTGCTGTGGTATGTAAAATACATGTACCCAAGTAATAGTGTGAATTAACTGATGTCTTCTTTTTGTCCACAGGCAGGTGCTTGGCCAATCACACAACAGAATAATATCACATTTCACATACCTCAGCAATTAGAAAAGAGCGTCCGCTTGGTAAGTTTATATTGTTTGTGTGTTGCCTGAACTGACAATATTAGATTGACTTATTTATGATGAGACACACAGTTAGGATGTCAAAATATTCAAGCTTTTTGGTGAAAAAAGTTTGACATCCCTGCAGTTATGATTGTAATAGTTGGTTATTTATGGTATATGCAACAAAATAAAAAATAAAAAATGGAGATTTGAAATTTCCTCATTATTCCTGAGTTCTTGTTATTCCCTCTGACATTATAAGGGTGAGGTTCCACTGAACAATTTGTTACTAATCTCTGCATGTCCTATAATGTAATTTAAATTTAATCAGTTGTTAATAAAGGTATGAAATAGTGATATCCTGGAAAAGATTTTGTTGTTGTTTTTTTTAAATGATCACTCTCAGTCATTTTTACATGTTTTCTCTTTTTTTTTTAATTCAGTCAATTGGAAAAGATATTTATCATCCTTGTCACAGTGTTTAAGTTGTTTCTTATTAGGTTTCATTTACTAGTGATGTTCATTTGATAATTTCTTAAGTCAATTTTAGGTCAAATTGAATTCAGGCGGATTCCAGCTTCAATAAAAGCTCGCGCCATTTGAAGAATGTTATATGGTGAAATAAACCTTTTTTTTTTTTTTAATTATTGTTATTTTACTTTCAGTCATTTTCTCAAAGTGACCAAGAATTATTTTGGCAAAATTATCCATAACGAGGACATTGAAGTACCTTTGCCTACCCATTTTTGCTAACAGTATTACTCAGTATGGAAATTATGAACACTTGCATGTTCTGAACTTGGGAGTGAATATTGAACAAAGTTTTCATCGTTTCTGTTTCAGTTTGAAGAATTCTACAGTAAAAAATTCAGTGGGCGAAAGTTAACTTGGATGCAGTCCCTTAGTAATGGTAAGAAAGTGAAAAACATACTATGCCATTTTTGTATTGGTAGATGATTTTGAACATTTTTTATGGAGGTAGTTTTCAGTGAATTAGGTGATCCTCATGAGGTTTCTTATAACTTTTATTGATAGATAACATGAATGGAAAGATTCATTATTATTTAAGATAGGCTGTTTTAACCTTTTCTATCAAATTTAGCATGTTCAAATTAGAGGAAAACAGTGGGGAAAAAAATCAACTTTTTCATACTGTTGCCATGGCAATGCCGCTATCTTGGATTTTGGTGTCCACATATTGACCGATTTTGAAATTTTCTAGTCCAACAAAGTTCAACAAAACTTGATAAAACTTGGTGAACATATTGCTTGATATATCTAAAAAATTATTTATTTTCAGTCTTTCGTGTGCAGTAGAACATTTTTCTAGAAATTTGTTTAAATGCCATGTAGCAAAAATTCAAATTTTGCCATTTTTTCAAATTAAAAACTGATTTTTCTCTAAAACTTACCGAGCTAATTTAATGCACTTACGTAGGTTTTTGGTTTTGTGGTGAAAATGATGTGGACCAAATTTGGTTTGAATCGATTGTAGAAAGTAGAAATAAAAAAAAACAAAAAAAACCCCTGGGTTTTGAGATAACTGCGTTCGTTTTGGTGTTTTGTTTCAGTGAAGAATCCACCTAAAGAGTTTTTTGTTTGGCTACGAGCCTTGAAATAGCTCCTTTTTTTTTTTTACATACTAGCCCTCTCTCCATGACTTCTGTGTCTCGTGTTTCTTTTTGGGAGGGGGCTTTCTGGGTGTATTTTTTCTGGAATTTTGCCCCCTACCTCCCCATCATTTTAAGGTTTCCCATAGAGGCACTTTCGGGTTCCTGGGGGCCTCTGTGTGTCCCCCATATCTTTTTTTTTTTAGTGCAATCCAAGAGTGTTGTGACCCTTACTATGATATATAGTCAGCAACTGAGCTCTAAGTAGCAGAAAGGAAGAAAAATTTTGCTGTTTATGGGACGGGGAAATTCATATTTAGAATGCTTATACTGATAATTTGCATGATCAGCAGTTATTTTTTTTTCGCCTCAGAGTGGTCATCCAGTGTTCATCCCTGGCACTGAAACTCATGTTATTGTTAGAAGAATCATAATCAAGTGTTTTATGCACCCTTTACCTAAATATAATCAAATAGTGATGATCTAGGGCTGCATGTAGCAGCCAGGTGGAACCAAATCCTGGTTGACAGTAGGCTAGGGTCAAACACGTTAGAATGGACATCGACTTTTTGATGCGATTTTTATACCAGAAAAGGGCGTGCTTTTAGGAGAAAACAAAAGTGCAAAATTGCATTTTTATTTTCTATTAGCAAAATCCATATTTCAGGACACACCCCCCCCCATTTTTTAACTGCTGCCACTCATTATCCAGAATGCCAAATGTCTGACCTTTATTATTTGTTTTAATGCTAACAGCCAGTTTTATTGTTTATATGGCTATCAGATGTTAAGTTTGGTTCTTAACTCTTTTTATCTTATTCCTAACCCAAGCCACAGTGTGCTGGTCCAGGAGTTGCCACAAGGTCTAGACAAACAAAATTAATTTGTCACATGTGGGCGACAGTAAATCCTTATTCGTATACTACTGACACATAATAACTTGGGTCATGATATGAAGGCCATTGGGAAATAATAATTGTGACAGAAAGCTTACTTTAAAATCAAAATGATCTTATAAATCATTTTTAAAAAAAAGCCTGAAAAGAAAAAAAAAACACAGACACCTTGATCATTCCTGTATCTGGCCCTTGAACCACATCTTTGGCCGCTAGATCTACAAGTTTGTCTCACCACTGTTGCTGTGCTATTAGATCTAGATCAACCTCCTTCAGGATCCAAATCACTGGATCTAGAACTTACATCATAGCACTTGGATCAAATTCAGCATTCTCTGCATCTAAATAGTCTGCTTTACTTTCAAACTCCATCTAGATTTCATTGAGCACATTCTGGATTGTCAAAGTCCATTTTTAGAAACATCTTGCTATGTCACTTTGGTTGCTTCTGCATCAAATTGGAAAGGAAAGTGTACATGTAGTGTAAGGCAGCTACATTGTATATATGAAAATTTTGATGTAGGAATAAGCGAAAGCTCGTTTGTTCTACCTGTTACAGCTTATCTTGTAGCCCGGACCTGTAGTCTATAGGAGAAGGCTTGTAGCCCTGATAAAATGAGTTAAGGAAGTTCAGTTTTTCATGATAGGGAAGATGCAAGGTACTTAAAAAAGAAGAACTTTTGATACAGAGCACACATATTGAATTGTTGATAATGATGGACTTAGTGATAGGAAAATTTGTCTTGTGTCCAGGGGAAATGAGTCTGAAGTCATCCCACGCGATTTTGAGCTACAAACATTTCTATTTTCTGAGTAAGGGACCAAATTCATTTTTTTTGTTTTGTTTTTGTTCCTTTTGTTTTTCACAAAATGAATATTTGACCTTTTTTTATCCTGAAGAAAAAAAAATTGAAAATTTTGGTATCTGAGTCGGAAAATAGTGGTCATAACTCGAGATCGCCCAGTGCGACTTCCAACTCATTTGGTCCTGGGTGCAAGACGTTTGTTGAGAGTGCAAATTGTTAATCATCCTGCTGTTATGGACACTTTTGTCATTGCAGTTGAGTTGAAGCTGTGTTACCTGAAGAAGGCTTACATTGTGACAATGAGCACATTCCAGATGGCTACCCTACTACCATTTGAATCTGGAGACACGCTGCCTTTCTCAGACATCCAAGCCAGCACCAATTTACCAGAGAAAGAATTGATAAAGCAGTTACAGACACTCGTAGACACCAAAATCCTTTTCACAACAGATGTGGGTCCAAGTTCATGTTCTGTGTTACGTTTTATTTTCACATCACATTATTCTTCTTGTCGTCATTTTCACATTTGTTGTTTTTTAAATGACTTATGTTTTTCATACTATGACTGGCATTTGCCATCTTGTCAAGACAGTTAAAATCACTACTTACAGTATCACTTAATTTTATGATGAAATTACGAAAGAGATTGTAGTTGATTGATTATTCTTGAAAATTTGAATTCAAAATTAGTTGAAATGTTTTCCTGGTCATTGATCTAAATAAATACAGTGGTGCTACCAGATGATTGTGTTTCTTTATCTTATATAGTGTCATTATTAGTACATGTATGTGAAACATTTTCATTTTGCTGCATTAAGATCATGTCAAGATGAATTATCAGATCAGTAATTCTTGATCTGATCAGCTGACTGGACAGGATACTTGAACTAGTTATTACATTCATATCTTTTTGGTTTGGTTTATTCTCTGTAAACTTTACGTACAAAGAACTTTACGTATAAAGATTTCGTTCAGTAATTTTAGTACAAAAAGATAGGGAGTGCTTAAGCTTCAGAAATGGACTAGTCATTGTCAAAGTTGACTTTTTTCACTGCTTTATGGACTGCGTGGTTATCAGTGGCTAAGCATTTACTTTGAACTATTTTCATGTTCCTATTTTATTTTTCAGAATATTGTCACAGAAAACTCCACACTTACGTTAAATCTGGCATACAGCAATAAGCGAACAAAGTTTAAAATCATGGCAGCAATACAAAAAGAAACACCACAGGTTAGTAAAGTTTTTAGTTTTCTCTAATCCTTTTGCAGAATAGTGTTGTATTTCATCTTGGCAAAAGAACACCTTGCCACTTTCATGCTTTTTATTTTTTGTAACTGATTTATCCTGGGAAACCTCTCTGGAAGTACTGAATGCTCCAGAAAAAAGTACATTCATACCCCCTTCAATTTCAACTAGAAACTGTTTTATGTGGTAGACTGTTATACATCATAGGGAAGGTAAGTAACTTGTATATTCATTGTTAGTTACCTCATGTATTTCTCTTCTTTCTCAGGAAGTGGAAAGCACTCACTCAGCTGTGGATGAAGATAGGAAACTCTATCTACAGGCAGCCATTGTGAGGATTATGAAAGCAAGAAAGACTATTAAGCATAACAATCTCATTCAGGAAGTGAGTGTACCAACCTGTGATGTCTTTTGCAAACATTTCTTGTCTGTCTTAGCTGTGTCAGAATCAAGTTAGTATCAATGAAGATTTTGTTAGTCAAGCATCCTTGACCTGATTCATCTACTCAAGTAAATTAATATGAAAGCAAGTAAGTCAGGTGTGGTGTCGTGGGCTAACGGTTAGGCCATCGACTCAGGATCTGAAGTTTTAGATTCGAATCATGACTGGTCCCGACATTTTGTCCTTGGGAAAGGCAGTTTATACACATTTCCTGACTCCGCCCAGGTTTGAATGGGTACCCGACTGTAGACAGTGATTAATATTGTTAGCTTGTTAAGGATTTGAGCGCCTAACAGGCAGCTACCTTGTATGCTTCCCAGGAAGCTGAGAACGTTTATGAGTGTCTTCTTTGGGTCTATCGGGGTAATAATAGATTGTTAAGCGCTTAGAGCCTGTAATTATGCGGATAAGCGCTATATAAATACTCTCTATTATTATTATTTATATTTTCATAATCTTCTGTGCAATTTTTCTTATCATCAGCATGATTAGATATCCTTTAGCAAAGTACATATCTCAAATCGTTTACTTGCAAGTCTGTTTCATTGTGATGCTCTTTAGGATAGTTCTATTTCTGTATATTTCATGGGTTTATTATCTTTAAAAAGTTATTTAAATGTCATGCTGTACATACTGTTTGATTTATGAGTGCTAGTGCCACATTATTTTATATAATAATTTCCTACCTCCACAGGTGATCAGCCAAGCCCGCAGCCGTTTTACTCCCAGTATTAGCATGATCAAGAAGAGTATAGAGACCCTCATAGAGAAGGCATATCTAGAACGTGTTTCGGGTACCACTGATGAATACAGCTACATTGCATAATGTGATGTCTGTGTGCCCCTCGTGTGGTGTGCTGTTTGACTGTTCTTCACTCGTGGGCATTCATTTTCTCTGGCAATGTCTCAGACAGTACAGTGATTGAGCATCATAACTTATTCATCACTGTTATTTTTAACACACTGACTGCCAGAGGTTTCAGGCCCAGCCGACCATAGCCTGCCAGCATTTTGACACACTTTTCAAAAAATCACTGTGATCTTACTTTGTACACCATAGTCATGAAATTTACTGAG
>JBCAUA010840694.1:0-11182 GCA_038406235.1 Peronia verruculata
CAACAACAACAACAACAACAACAACAACAACAACAACAACAACAACAACAACAACAACAACAACAACAACATAAAAACAGCAAAAGCACCAACAAAACCAACATCACACTACCAATAGCAACGGCACAACAACGACAACAATAGCATAAAAAATAACAACAACAACAATAACAACAATAACACCAACAGCAGCAGCAATAGCAACAACCATGACAACAACAACAATAAACAACAACAGCAAGAACAACAACAACAAAACTATAACAGTCAACAACAATAGCATCAACATGACAACAACAAACACAACATTACAACAACAGCAGCAAGACCAAAAACAACAATGAGATAACAATAACAGCATCAATAGCATCAGCACAACAACAACAACAGACCAACAGCCGCAAAAAGAACAACAACAGCACAACAACTATAGAGACATCCAAACAACATACATCGACAGCACAACAGTGGCAAACAACAACAACAACAATTTTCTGACTTATGTCTTACCTGTAGCAAACGTTTGTCTGTCTCAGACCTGGGAAAGTCATACTTCTCTTTCAGAGCGTCCAAAAGCTCTGATGTGAGGATCAGGGAAGGACTCAGCAAACCAGCCGTTTTCTTCATATGACGCTCGGCTTCCTCTGCTGACAGCAACTGTTCCAAAGGTGCTGGGAAGGAGACCATAACTCATGATATAACAGATTTTAAAAATACATTTTTGATGTAGTATTTCCTGCAAGAAAGACAACTTATCTAACGCACCCTCAGAGACGACGTATCTAACGCATTCTCACATAGTCTCATATGGGGTGCCATCCTCGACATTCCAGGGAAGACATCTCTTCTTCCTTTCCTTTCTTCCTCTCCTTGCCCCTGTCTTCTGTCCCGCCTTCTTTCCTCTCTTCTTCTTGACGTGTAGACGTATCTTACCGTGTTTGACACAATATAGTCGTGATCGTGCTGATGTGTAGTTAAACCCCAACACAAACAAACAAACAAACATAATAAATGAAGAATGAATGTGTGGGGAGTTATCAGTTTTAATTACTAAATTAAACGTTTTAATAATTAAATTTCTGAGAGTTTTGAAAGAAGAAAAAGCCGTATCCAAACTTTCATACATTAATACAACACAGATAATGATCCCACCAGACGGAGGCGGCCAGGAGGATGATACATGTTAGTTTGAAGAACAAACCCAAGCCTTTGAGAAGAACGGAGGGGGCCCTCTCTCTCCTTGCTCCTGTCTTCATCCCGCTTTCTTTCCTCTCTTCTTCTTGACGTGTAAATTTATCTTGCCGTGCTTGACATAGTATAGCCGCAATTGTGTTGATGTGTCGTTAAACCCTAACACAAACAAACAAACAAACAAACAAAGAAACAAACAAACTGTCACAGAGAATTGCGAAAAGATTTTCTTTAAACAGTTAATATCTCATGCCGGTATAGATGTCCAGTGAGAAGTTGAGTATATTATTCAGTATGAATGGAAGATGTAGTTATTACTTCCATTAGACGATGTCACTGACAAACAGATTACTCAATTTTTTCGCTCACGTTGAGACATGAGATTTTTGTCATTAAATTTGTGCTAACCCAACGAAAGGCTAGAAATTCCCGTCTAACTTTGGTGGTGGTGGTAAGGGGGGGGGGGTACAAACACTTCAAACTGTTCGCTACCATTTACATGGCAAAAACAACAAAAATACACTGGACCGGTGACAAGTTGTTCTCGGATCTCATAGTGGAGCGGTCACAAACATGTGATTGTTCTATTTTTAGCAGGGGGTACAAACACTCAGTTGGGGATTTCCAGGTTTTTGTTTAAATGAATATGAACTATTGAGCCCTGAGGGGGCAGAGGTTGAGAGGCGAGGAGCGGGGAGCGGAAGGGGGGAGGGGATGGTATGAGGTAGCAAGGTGATCGACTGGTTTGTCTGTCCCTGAGCTAAGTCGGCCACCTCCACAGTATGGTCAGCATGGCGGTCACAGTGTCCGCACCTCTGGGAAAGAACAAAACTCTCTCTCTCTCTCTCTCTCAACCGCTGCCACTTGTTCAGTAGTCAATGATATTTGCCACCATCCTGGGCGGGGGTGGAAGGTAGGGACCAGGGAATGGTCAGGACAATGGACCCTGTCATAGCCAACAAAACATGACGTCACCTGGCCATGCAGTTGTTGTAGACAATTCAGCAAGATGTGGCGTCTTACAGCATAAACAACAATAAAACCAAATGGAGATATTGTTTTTTCTCTGTGCTCTAAAACATTTTGAAAGCAAATAAATAAAATGAATAACAATACAGAGTATTTATATAGCGCTTATCCCCGTAATTACATGCTCTAAGCGCTTTACAGTCTATTATTACCCCGGCAGATCCAAAGAAGGCACTCATAAACGTTCTCAGCTTCCTGAGAAGCATATCAGGGTTAGGTGTTCAAATCCTTATACCAAGCAAACGAAGCTCATGCTAGAAAAACAAAACAAAATAAAACAAAACAAAACAAAAAAACTTTGTTAAGAAGGAAAAAAAAAAAAATCGGTCCAAATGTTTAGATTTGGGGAATTCTCACTCAGCTTTCTCTATCCGATTGCCACCATGAAAGTATTTATTGTGCTATAGGCGTACCGTCAAAATGGCCGCCGGATGGTTTGGCTGGTGCCAACTCAGTACAACGAGCCACCACTCACCGAGCTGGAGGAAGAGAGATAAGGGATATAATCCCTCGTTGTTGTTGATGCCAATGACGTACTTCCGGTCCAGAGCTCCCACTGACCTCAGATAATTTCTGTCCCTCATCAGAGTCCGGGGATGCTGATGATAAATGAAATAAATAAATAAACAATTTAACTAAATAATAGATAAACAAATAAATTAACTAAATAAACAAATACGTATGTGAAAAATTTATTTTACAAACTACGTAACTGTATGTATAAATTTTAAAAAGCATAGAAAATATAATACATAGATAAATAAAAAAAAAATATATATATATATATATATATATATTGCAGGCTGTTGGTTGAGAGTACACGTATTTTCTTCAATATTCATGTTTGACTTTGCCGATCTTTCTTAATATTTTTCTCTGAATTTCTGACAGCTCTGTGCTTTTGCATGAGCATGTCAGTCAGTGCGAGAAAGCGAGACTATGACCACATTTTCTGGATAAGTACAGGTCCTGCCCAGACAGAACCTTTATCTGGCTTATGTTTAGACAGCTTTAATCAGTTGGAGTGTGTTCATATGAGTGATTTATTAATAAGGCATTTTGCTTTCATATCTCTTTGCGTGCCTTACTGTATAAGAGGACTACAGACTGGACTCCCGGTCTTTGAGAGCAGAATTGGCCTAACCCATAGAGGAGAAGCGGATGGTGGGCTGAGGTCAGTGCGTGTTTTTCAGCGTGGACATCGGTCAGTCTACTGATTTGACCTGTGCCCCTGGGACAGAGGTCATGTACACATCCCAAAAGCTTCCACTGGTCAGATGGCCATCCCATGTCAGGCTACTAAACTATCTATGGAAGCTTGTGGCGAAGTTGCCCACCAGGCAATGCAGCCAATATACAGTTTCATCCCCAGGTTTAGTTTTCATCTGCCCTTGAACATATTCTTGACAATTCAGTGAGATGGCGAACAAGATTTTGGGTTTAGAAGGTTGGTACGGTCATTGTTTCAACAAACTGATTGTTGTGAGCGCTTGAGTCCGGCAGAGCCGGACTGGCTACTCGGGAGTTTGGGAATTTCCCTGGTGGGCTGGTAGGTCTGTGGGCCGGTAGGTCAGTAGGCCGGACGGTCAGAGGGAGAGAGAGAGAGAAAGAGAGAAAGAACAAAAAGAAAAAAAGAAGAAGTAGAGGGACTTCTACGTCCCAGGTGGGCCGGTTAAATTGAAAAAACTCCCGGGCCGATTTTTCGAGCCAGTCCGGCCCTGGTGGTCAGTACAGAGCATTAAATATTTACCCTGTCCCTTCATCGTTTGTCTGTAAGCCTGTCTATTTGTCTGTTTTTCTATCTGTTAGCAGACGTGTCTGATTACAGCAGGGAAGAAAATCAGCAGATCTTTTGGCACATTATCGAATGTGACATCCTCAGACCATTATTTGACAAGCAAGTCCTAACTTAATCACAACAAAACTTTTCCGATTTACAGATTGTATTTGAGCGTGAGTTGACGGAATATTTATCTTGTAGTGTGAGTATACCTACATTTGAGCCACTGAAAATTGTCATTTATGTTCAGTTTTAGACAGCTATAAACTTCCAAATGGCGCCAAGTCTGATGTTTAATTCAGTATGAGGAGCGACTATTTTAAAAAATAACGTCGTCGGTGTCCGACTTTAATTATGTAAGCTCCAAACTAAATCAAACACATTTTATGCCTAAAAATACATTTCAACCCTTACTTGATCTAATTTAAGAAAATCCGCACAATCTCAATGTACATTGCAACTCAAAAGCAAGATGTGATACATCATATTGTGTAAGGCAAAGTTTATCTTGAAGCACAAAAACACACATACACACAGAGGAAAATGTATTTGGCCTATTTTGGCATCGCATAATTAGGGTCGGATTAACCACAAAAGATATGTTTAATCAAAAAAGGATTAACCCTTTCAATGCGCATGCTTTAACCAAACATGATATTTATGTCTTCATAATCGCCTTCTTATCTTTGAAGTACCTTCCAAGTTTTTTTAAAGACAAATGTATAAGAAGTCTGTTGCTTCAAGACAGAGCATTTATATTTATCAGCATTTAGGAATGGGCTGCTGGATATTTCAGTACAGATTTGTTCTCTGTATGGAAAGGATTAACTTTTCTTCAAGCTCAGCCAGCCAGCAAACCGAAGTATCTCTTAACCTGCCGTCATGTCGCTAATGTTCAGTCTGCAGCTTTTCTAAGCAGTCCCCATTTATTCACAAGACCAGCTCATCTTTCTGAATGTACCTCAGGTATGACATCACCGTCGACGACAGGTCCAAAGTCGCCCCCTCTTGTGTAGATAAAATCTGTGGGACGAGGGCTGTCCTCTTTGTCTTTTTTGTCATCGTCCTCATCGTCTACCCCTTGATTGAACCCTGCGTGATCCCCGAAGGAGTTGGTGGAAATGTCTTTGTCGGAAAGGCCATACTGAATTTGTTCGACCTTTTTGCTCCGGAGACATTTCTTAATGTTTTGATGATAGGTTTCTCTGTGGGAGAGACAGACACGATTTGTAAACAGAGCATAACAGAATGAAAATAAGCTAAACGCAAGTTTTTATATCACAGCAGAGAGAGAGAGAGAGAGGGGAGGGAGGGAGAAAGAGAGAGAGAGAGGGGGGGGGAGGGGCTAGGCCCTACAGCTATATGGATAGAAAGCGAACAGACAGCAGAAATAGTGAAGCGAGTTTTAAAAAACAAGTGAAAACTTACCTCTTTGAAAAATATCTTGGATCATAATGAAGTGTGAGTGTGTGTGAGTGTGTGTGTGTGTGTGTGTGTGTGAGTGTGTGTGCCTGTGTTTGTGTGTGTATGTGTGTGTGTGTGCTTGCACATGTGTGTATGGAGGTAGTTATTAATGATGAACTGTGTGTTGTTAATGAATGTGTTACTTACTGTAAAGCGCCTTGGGGCTTTGCATAGGCGCTTAATAAATATACTATATTATTATTATTATTATAGAAAGCCAGACATCGGACAGACAGCACAGATTGACATACAGACAGCTATCAGCCAAACTAACAGTACAGACAGACATACAGACAGGTAATACAGACAGAGCGACAGATATCCGACAGACTGCCGGACAAACACTTACTTGAAGAAGAACTGCGTCCACCAGGAGAGAGAGCAGCCGGTCTGGTCGGCCAGCTGGTACAGTTTGACCTCTGAACTGTCCTTGATGATCCTGTGGGTGAAGGGCGTGCCACTCTGCAGGATGACCTGACAACAAAGGCAGATAGTGCACACAAGGTCAATGTCATCCTCGACTGGTGCCCTGCACAAACTGTTAAGTGATCTCGGCACAGCGATGGTCAAAACGAGCCATCTTATAAGAAAAGCTCAAACTGGTCTGACAATACACCTGCTATTCTGATTGGAGTGACCATTGGTCAGTGCAATGGTCAGTTCAGTGGTCAGCACACAACACGGTGATGAAACCTTTGTCAATGGTCTGTATATACCTTGGTCCTTGGTAAGTGGTAGGAAACACTTCAGGTAGAACTAGACGGGTGAAAGTCTTCAAAGGAAGGGTGGATTACACTTTCTCTGAAGATCCTCACCTGTCTCGCTCCACCTGAGGAGTTTCTTGTCACTCATTAAGAACAAACATGGGGGATTTTTTGCTAAAAAAGAATTGGTCGATTGTCAATGGTCAGCATATGGCTTGCTAAATAGGTCTTTGATCAGTGGTCAGTATACATTATAGTGAAGAAACGTTTAGTCTGTGGTCAGTCCATACTTTGTTAAGTGGGGGGCGCGTCCTGGAGGTGATTTTTTTAAATTATTAAAGTTAGGTTATTTTAACCTTTTCCATCGTATTCAGCATGTTCAAATTAGGGGAAAACAGTAAAAAAAAAAAGTTGACTTTTTCATATGGTTGCCATGGCAGCGCCGCCATCTTGGATTTTGGCGTCCCTAAATTGACTGATTTCAAAATCTATCTCCTCCGCCGAATTTCAACAAAACTTGATAAAACTTGGTGAATATATTGTTTAATATAATATATAAAATGTTACATATTTTTATTACGTTCCATGCTATACAAAATTTTCTATAAAGTTTTGAAAATACCATATAGCGAAAATTCAAATTTCACCATTTTTTCTAACTAAAAACCAAATTTTCTCTAAAACTTACTCACCAAATTTAACGCACATACGTAACGTTTTAGGTTTTGTGGTGACAGTGATGCATACTAATTTTGGTTTCAATCGGTTTCGAAACAAAAAAGGAGAAAAAAAAAAAAAAACATAAAAAAACCGGGTTTTGAGAAACTCGCGTTTAAAGTGTTTTTTTAGCGAAAAATTGACCTGAGGAGTTTTGTGTTCGGCCTTCAGGCTCGAAATAGCCATTTTTACATACTAGCCCTCTTGTCATGACTTCTGGGTCTCTTGTTGCCGTTTTTTTGGCTCTCTGGGCGTATCTTTTATTGAATTTTGCTTCCTACCACCCCATCTTTATAAGAGCCGCTTTCGGGTTCTTGAGGGCCTCTGTGTGCCCCCATATCATTTTTTAGTGCAAACCAGGAGTGTTGTGACCTTTACTGTGACATATAGTCAACAACTGAGCTATTAATATCAGAAAGAAAGCAAAATTGCCCTATTTATGGGACGGGGAAAGTCATTTTAGAACACTTACATTGATAATTTGCATGATCAGCAGTTTTTCTTGCCTCAGTTTGGTCATCCAGTGTCCATCCCTGGCACTGGAACTCGTGTTATTGCTAGGAGAGGTGATATTCAAGTGCTTTTTGCACCCTTTGCCCATATATAATCAAATCGCGATCATCTGCGGTCTCATATAGCAGTCAGGTGGAGCCAAATCCTGATTGACAATATGCTAGGTCCACCGCTGAATGACTATTGGTCAAACACGTTAGAATGGACTTAGCGACTATTTGATAGCATTTTTACACGCAGAAAAGGCAGTCCTTTTAAGAGAAAACAAAAGCTCAAAATCACATTTTTTTGGCAAAATCCACATTTCAGGATGCGCCCCCCCTTATCTATATTATATTATGTTGGGTATACGTGTGTGCATTAAGAGCGCTGTTTAGCAAGTTGTGATTGTATACATTGAGCCTATGCAAGTATGTGTGCATACACGCTGGTCTGTGGTGATATTGTGTCATCGAAAGTATGTGAGATACTCTTTACGCATTTTGTGCAGAATGGTGTAGATCTCATGTGTTTGTATTACGTCATGATGTACACTACATCACGATTTTATGTTGGTTTGCACCGGATGTGACCCAGAGAGAATGCTGTAGCAACGACTTGAAGCTTTGAGAAATTCTAGACGGGCCAGCTTCTTCGAGCAGAGACCGAAGACATCGCAGTAATAAAGTAGAGTGCGGAGAGAGCTGTGTGCATCGGAATTAGACAGCTGCCCTAAAGCGTGTATTATTATCAAGCACCTGCAATAAATTCTATAGTGTTTGGACGTTGGAGATTCCTGTTGTTATTTCTTCACCATTTTACGGTGCGTCGAGCTGCGTTGGCGTTTTGTGGATGGGGGTGCTGGGACTCTCCTGGCCCCTGCGCGGCTTCTTCTTGCCTCCGGCCTGGACAGAAAACAGCAGTAAAGATGGTGACACCGGCTGGAGACTTCGGGAGGCAACTGGCTAGGGAAAGAAAGAGAATTTTTTTTTTTAAGTGTATTCGTTGTCGACCTGTTGACCATGAATGCAGCGTGCATTCGGAGTCGACCTGTCGACCACGACCATGTGTTTTCGGAGTCGACCGGTCAACCACAAAAGCATCACGCATTCACAGTCAACCTGTCTGCTATGAACGCATCGAGCATTCTCTGTCAACTGGTCGACATACCATGAAGTGTGAAAGAAGGAGTGCATCGCACATCTGCAGTTGACCTATGGACTAACTGTTGCACTCTGCATACGTCTGTCAAGTTAAATGCAGGCCTAGTTAGAAGACAAAGCTTACATATCTCATTGTGTCAAATTGGCGGATGCGCCCAAAATAGGCTACATCTATATCTAGATCTATGTCCGCGCATTACAACTGAATAAATTTAGAGCATTTTGGTCTTTAATTGTCCGTTCTACAAGATGCTGAATAAATGAGTGTCAAAATGATGAAACAAGTGTGAGAATACTAAAACGGCATATATATGTATGATGAGCACCAAAAATCACAACCAATGTAAAGTGTGGGCATGAAAACAAAATCAGACCATAACAACATTACTGTGTTCAAAATGAAAAGCTTTTAAAAGACAAATGGTAATGACACACATGCTCTAAATTATTTCGGTTATGGCCTATTGCACGGACATAGATCTAGCCTATTTCGGGCGAATCCGCCAATTTGACACAATGAGACACGTAAGCTTTGTCTTCTAACGAGGCAGACGTACGCGGAGTGCAACAGTCAGTCCACAGGTCGACTGCAGATGTGCAATGCACTCCTGTCACACTTCATAGCATGTTGACCAGTTTGTTTTTCTTAAGACTTTCAGTCCATAGAAATTAGGGAAATCTCGGCTTTTTTAGAAGTTGCCAATTTGTGCTGAGAAATTTTGTGGGTACAAATTTGGAAATTTTAACCAGACAATGGCACTCATCCTACCTTTCCATCGATTTTGAACTGCCTAAGGTGCGTAAGGTACACACGGGACCTCCCAAATATATTCTCCCCTATCTGAGAAGGCTAGACATCGGGCTTCCCTACCCACAGAGAGCCAGGGGACCGTTGAGTAACTGAAAAAATGCGGGTTTTCGATCTTCGTGTCCTGTCATCCCCCGATGTAGAACCCGTGAGTCGATCCCGGCCTGTTGACTCCAAAAACAGACGCCATACCCATTGAGCCACTGCGTCCCCGACCAGTCGACATCGAATGCGCGATGCGTTCATAGCGGACAGGTCGACTGCGAATGCACGATGCTTTCGTGGTCGACCGGTCGACTCGAACACACGCTGCATTCGTGGTCGACAGGTCGACTCCGAATACACTGACTTCCTTTTAAGTGATGGTATGACTTTAAGAACGTTTTTGACAAGATAGTAAACCTAATACTTTCCAGTTTTCCAGAATTAATACTCAGCTATAAAAAATCTCAGGTAGTCTGATGCGAGCTCATCCCTGAACTGAAACAGTTTTCACATGTGACAATCAAATTGTAGAAAGACTGGTGTACTAGGGTTAGGATTTGATATAGTAGAAGGATCAGCAATTAATATACACATTGGCGGGCATAGGTAAAAAAAGAGAAAAATGTTTCTTCCTCTACCAGCACCATCTAAAGGCAAGAAATAAACCCCAGGATCATTCTGATCATAACCTCAACAGGTTTCATTTCTATCAATAGCCTATAGGCCTCATTTACAGACCTATGTTGCATGTACTTAGGCCTACTATAATTATGTACTACTTCAATAACACACAGTCTCATCGGAGTAAAGAACCCATCAAAGAAAAAGAAATATAGATAACGAGAACCCATCAGCCCTTTTTAAGCTTGCCATCCTAATTTTTAAACGATTCTGAGAATTGACATTATAATATCATCGCCATAAAGATTCAGGTTGCCCAAGACTAGCCAGTCAAGTTCACTTTTGCTTCCACCCATAGGCCTTCACCAGGAGCTGTAGCCTTCCCGCTTATCTTATCAGAGCCACGTAGGCTGCAGTATTTCCACAGAGAACGAAAGCTCGCAGCTTTGAGTTTCATGTTATGGAAATGCTGCTAACTTTATTGATGGGAAATACATGAACCGTTCATTTAGATTTTGGGCTAGAATCACACCTAGACAACACTGTCGCGACAGAGTCAAGGCTCTTCTATAGGGAGGTGTGGACAATCATGGAATTAAACTCGCAGGAGATTGAAATGCAAGTACAGACCATGACGAATAAAAATGGAGCCTATCTCACTAGCAAAACATAACAGTTTTAATGTCAAAAGCTGTGTCCGGTCACAAAACGAGCCTGACAAGATGTCTAAAGACTGAATTCATTAAGTGGAAAGTAAATAAATATATATGTCAGAATAGCAGGCCTGTCGGTACGATCGATAACTCATTAAGAAGGAGCGTCCATGTTGTACTTATATTGACCTGCCGTGTTCGTGCCAAAAATATCGTCGCCCCCATAATTACATGTATGTCCTAACTATACATAACTCTGTTTTGAGAAAAGGAGGTCTAAAGTTGTTGAATTGGTGAGTTTATTACGTGTGCTTGAAGAAAGTTGATTTAAGTTCTAATTGGTGTATTACTGCATCACAGTATGTACTCTGTGTGGCATATTCTGGAATCATTTATCACTTTCCTTTTAGCCATTGCTTTTCAAATGAGTTAGGACAATTTAAGACCACAAGTACATGTATTTTGATCAAAATTATATTGTCCTATGTACTTGATAGCATAAATGATGTATTAGTTTGTTGGGGGGGGGGGGGGGGGGGGGGGGAGGGGGGGGGGGGGGGGGGGGGGGGGGGGGG
>JBCAUA010840705.1:0-13677 GCA_038406235.1 Peronia verruculata
CCATCCATCCATCCATCTATCCATCCATCCATCCATCCATCCATCCATCCATCCATCCATCCATCCATCCATTCTTCCATTCATCAATCCATCCATCCATCAATCCATCCATCCATCAATCCATCTATACATTCAGCCATCCATATGACATTCCGTATATCAATTTATTTGTCCTTCTATAGCCAACATCAGCTCCTTGCTGCTTCTATGAGTGACGAGGACCTGAAAGAACAGGTTCCCTTCTTATTAGAGAAGCCAGCAAACCCAATCACGTTTCATCTGGACCGATGGCAGGTAACCCAGCAAACTAGACTCAATATACATAAACATGATTGTGAATAAAACGGTTACTTATTTAGTTTACTGTGTGAACTAGGTGGAAAGGCTAAAAAGGTAACAATTTGACATAAAGAAAAAAAGAAAGGAAGGAAGGAAGAAAGAAAGAGAGAGAAAGAAGGAAAGGAAGAAAGAAGGAAATAAAGAAAGAATATGTGTCATATGAAGTGTCATTGTCATATGAATCAATCATTGCTGCTTGCTCCCCATGACTACAAGACCATAAATTGTTTTATGTAACATAACTTCATATGTAGACTCCAACAAACGGTCTTTTTGACTTTCTTATAAGTAATAATGATTCAGCCCTGTAAGGTTACATGTACGTCTGTGAAACATGACCTGAAAATCTGATTTTTATGCTCATCTTATCAGGAAGAGTTTGCCATAGCAGTCAAAGTATTGGCCATAGACAGCCTGACCGAACAGATTAGTGATGATATCGACCAGCGATTGATCGATAACATAGCGATCAATGTCCAAACGCCCTATCCTTCCCCATTCTGGTATCACAGTGTGAACATCACTAGTGCTCAAATAGAGTGAGTACTGTGTGTGTAGTGCCACTCTAAGGACATGTGAATACACTTGTTATTTGTATTAATGTCTGCTTATATGTAGTCGTTGCTGTCACATGCATAGCAATGATATAATGGCATGCAATAAATTAATGCACCAAATATGACCAGTAAACAAAAACAACAACAACAAGCAAACAAACAAACAAACAAAGCGAGCATTGTTCTACTCATAAACTCTTTTGTGTCGCTGGCTAAACATGTCTTTGAATTTAAATTCTCATATTTTAATAGAGCCAATAATGGCAGCATTGTTCACACGTGTAGGAAACAGGGTAATACATGTATATTGAAGACTGATGTAAACCAATGTCGTCCAACGCAGTCATAAATTTAGGGTAGCAGAGAAGGTCCCCCGAGGAGGCTATTTTAGTACATATCGTAAACAAATGTGTTGTTGCTAAATTTGGTTTAAACATTTCACAAACAGGTCTTTTAATACAATGATAGGATTTGCAACATATATTACTGATGCTAATCTTAGTAAAACTTCCGACCAAGAAAGCAAAACTTCCGACCAAAAACAAACTTATTAATCATCAAATCGGCAATGGTTATCATTTGAAGTGCTGTGTTTGCTAAACTATTCATCTTTCATACAAGCTTAAGCAAACTTTATATATATAATAAATTTTGTTCATGAACGAATTGATATTTACTGATGAACAAACTGTTCTCCTTACGTCCTTCAACCACCTGGAGGCGGGTTTCTCGTGGGGTAACAAACTGATTTTTTTTTTTTTACTCTCAAGTAAAATGTGATTTTCTGCATTTGCGATGTTTTGTCAGAAGAGGGCAGAAGACCCGGTAGGTAAAATGCACAGTACATCCTGTTTGTGGTGAGAACAGCATTAGACGAGCTGCCAGAACCTGGGGAAAGTGGCGGACCAGGGGGTCAAACTTCCGGGAGACACGCCCTCCCAGCTAAACATCCGACACTGGCTCAACGGCCAGCCATCACCATAAGACCAAACTGCGTGACACTTTGGGCCTGGAGTCGGCGGGGGAGTAGAGGGTAGGGGGGGGGGGGAGGGGAGAGGGAATGGCAGACAGCAGTGACATATGGTATAATCTTCTCTATTGCTGTGAATCAGAGATTGATTTTGACGGACTCTGGCAAATTTCTTTATCCAGAACTAGAGATAAACGTTGGTAATGCAAGAATAGCATGCAAGTACTCTGGGGCTCAAGCTTCCTTCTTCAAGAGAATAAATAACAAGAAGCAAACGGGTATAATACATTTACACATACATAATATGTACATATAAATGGTGGTGGTGGTGGGCGGCATGTGGGTGGTACGAAAGGGGTAACAGAAAAGGTAAGTGAAAGCAAGAGATGAGAAAATGGCGGAAGTTAGGAGTTAGTTATAACAATGGCAATCTTTCTGTACTAAGACCTGTCTTCATTTCCTCAGATTACAGTTCGGTGTCCGTTATGAATGTGACCTGGAATTTGTGGGCGTGGATTGCACCATCGACTGTTTGATGTTGCCATGGTTACCAGAATGCTCGGGCTGGCAACAGCAGTTGGAACAGTTTGAGCCTGTTGAAACACAGACCTTTCACTATTTCGGTTTGCACTTTATTGTTTTTTCTTCATTATTTAACTCGAGAGCAAAATGTGACTTAAGGAGCTACGGTTATGATCAACTGTCTTAAATCTTACACAGTGAACTGAGTCAAGACAAAAATAATTTTATTCTGTCATCTAACTTTTCAGATGCTTCCTATCTTCATATTGAAAATAAACACCATTCTATACTATAAAATTGCAAGAAAACCCACAATAGGCTTATGGACTCGAAAACCACTGAACAGACCCATATGAAATTTGGCACACAGCATTGTTGCATATGGATCTGTGTTTTTATGTACATAAACCCGAAAAAAGCGTAATATCTTTAACGTTATTCTAGAAATGCGGTAATAATTGAATAATAAATTGCGAGGCTGCTTGATCCGAATTATCTGATCGATTGTATGACGCGTTCAAAATACGTTTTCTTTGAGTAACATTCAGTTTAATCAACCAAAATATCAACATCAAGGTGAGCACGCTTTGCCACACACTTTAAGTCGCAGAGCTATTTTTTAAAAATCTCCCAGGGAGACCGTGGGTTCTCTTCTAGTAAATTTATATATATTTACATTTTTTTTTTTTCGATCCATACAAGAAAATTATGTATATTAACTGGGATAAGCACTCGATTATCATGTTCCTTATCTAAACAGCAGCTTGTGGTTAATGTGTGAACTGTTTATTATTATGTAACAGGAAGTCCTATAGCCCGATGTTCTAGAGAATACCAGAACACCACCTCAACCACAACCACACCGACATCAACCACACAGGGAACCACATCAGATGAGTCCTCTGAAGTAACAGCACCAGTGTCGACAGCGAGAACAGCCGACAGCGTTACTTCTTCTACTGAATCTATCACCAGTGCTAGCTCTAGTTGTTCCGACGGACAGTACCCCTCTACTGATGGATCTGATCTAGTGACAAAAACCCACCATCGCCCTTCCTCGGCTATCTCATCTACGTCAATTTATCCCTCGAAATCATCGATGTCTTTTCAGGCTAGCACAATCCTGCCATCGTCCCAGCATGTAACAGACGCAACCCAGCCTCTGTCAACCACGTTAATACTGTCAGAGAGCTCGCTTCAATCTAGCTCATTGCTTTCCCACTCCATTGATCTGTCTAGCTCCGAAACTATTTCGTCAACGACAGATATTACATTTTCAGACTTGAACTCTAGAGTATCGCCTAGCTCTACAAATCTAATGAGTCCAACAGACCTGATCACATCATCATCAGTATTGTCAGTAATGACAGACACCTTGGCGAAATCTGCCTTAACACAGTCTGTTCATTTCACAACTAATGAAATGATGGACACACCAACTATAACTAGTACAGGAGAACCATCAACACCACAGATTCTTTCCACATCAATGGGGTCAGGAACGATAGTGTCACTAGAATCAGAAATGTCCTTAGCTACACCAACTTTACTTTCATCTACGCCCACTTTGGCAGGATCAACCGAAAGGTCACAACAAACAACGACAATTGCCTCACAGACCAAAATTACTACAACCGTCAAAATGACAGCAACATCCCATAATTTCTATCCCACATCCACATCAGATGCAACAATTAGCCCTCAAATCACCATCACCCCAACCTCCACTACCAGTCCTACCGACACATCTACCCGTACTTTGCCCACCAAATCTCCCCTGGTAGACCCAGCGACAACCACTCTCTCTAAACCCGGTGGGGATCCTCCAATAACCACACCTTTGCCTGAGACATCAGATTCTGGGGACTCCACAGAGATCTGGGTCATCGTTGTGGGTGCCCTGCTGGGAGGTATCGTGGTGGTCCTACTTCTGGGCTACATCATATACCGGACCAGGCGAACGTGAGTAGCTCTTGTTATCAGTTGCCATCTTCAATGCGAATCTTTCAACATGGAGTTGGCCTTGTCTCTCTGCACCGTATGTTCTCATGGTTTAATTATTAGAAATAAGCAAGGTGCATTTATACTGGAGTGCGGACCCATGACGCCGCCTTAACAAAACACTCTGTGTCTCGAGTGCAAATACTGGACGCCATGGTCCTGGAGCCGTTGTTATTTTGCTGTGCTTGGTGTCCTTTACTACGCACGGAGTTAGTCACTATTCTGATCTAGTAAATATTTTCTTGTAAACAAACTGATTCATTTTTGTTTTTTTAAATCGAGAGCAACAGCAAGGACAGAATACAACAGACTCGCAATCATGAGATTATGACAGTGTGAATTTCATTCATGAACACGTGGTAACATAGTAACAGTGGCGTTAACTAGGTGTCTTGCCTCCTCTGGCATGGTTCCACACTCGGCACGCGCGACGTACGAGTGGGCACTCCAGTATAATAGTATAAGCTCCTTGGAAATAAGAGTAAAGGGGAGTACATTATTGCTTAGTTTCAATGCAAAGTAACTAGGACATAGTGATTTTGGATGTTGTACCGATAATAGAATTCATTCGGAGCTAAAAGAAAAGAGGTGGTGTTGCAGTCACAAGAACTGACTTCGCGACGTGTGTATGGCAAGGGGTTGCACATAGCTGCGCCATGGACTCTTAGCCATAGTAATCAATCTCTTCTAAATATTGCTACACGTCCCCCTTCCCAACATATGCACTATATAAGAAGAAGAAGAAGAAGAAGAATTGATCATGAAGACGATGAAGAACGAACAAATTTGGCCAGCACCTGTCCATCACTTTCTTACAATTTTAACGTATCGAGTTCTACAACTAGTTGTATTACTTACTTGCAGCCCGTCCTAAAGTTAAAGAAACTTCTATAAACTGATAATGAAAATGATAATGATTATGCAAGGTGTAATACTAACAGTAGTGATATGATAGGTAGTGCTAAAAAACAAACAATAACAGTATTAGGATTCGCGGTATTTATAACAATTCATGATACTGTCGTTATATTTACAAGTCGCTGTCCATTAGTGGGTTTCAGAAAGGGGAGTTGTAAACAACCACAGTTCTTCCGTTCTATACGATCTAAAAATAGATTTTATTTCGACCGAGCGAACGGCTGGAAATCTCGTCAAATTTTAGTAGGGGGTACAAAATCTCCAAGCTATTCACGACCACTGACATAATAAATCACATAGAAAATGCACGGACCGGTGACAATAATTGTTCTCGAATCTCGTGGTGGAGCGGTAACAAACATCAGTGGGTGTTTATTTTTAGCAGGGGTGGGTACAAATACTCCGCCGGCGATTTCCAGGTTTTTGCTTAGATCTAGTCGAATATGAACTACATGTATTGGTGAGCTTAGACTGATGGTCAGCAGTTTCTTTCTTATGCATGATTTTGTACAGCTGCATAAGAAAACCCCTAAATTGATGATTTTACGAACAATGAAAACCGGGGATAAAAAAAAAGGTGGAGACTGAAAGACGTAAACACATATCAGTTGGATAAGACAGCTAACGTATACAAGAAACATGGGGAACTGTTTGTTTATCTTCTTTCATTTGGCGTAATGTGATGGACATTGGTCATTTGTCAGTTAATCATATATATATATATTTTTTTTTTATCGTTGAATTAGAGTCGGCTGTTTAACGATTATGCACCTCAGATAACTTGGTGAAATCTCAGTCTCCAGCTCAAGGTCAGATGTACCAACTGGCACATATCTCGGTGCCCTTGTTGTTTATCAATCAAAATTTCGCTTTGCCTACGACGACAGGCGCTATGCCACATTCCTGGACTTAGATAGCCAAAGCATTTAAATTCTTGGGTTGCTATCAACCCTTCACTCCATCTTCGGACACAGGCTGTCCCCAGTGGGGTTAATTACTCTCGGAGATAACCTTGTTTTAGGGCGCGAATTGCCTGTTGCGCCAATGAAACTTAACTTTTCCCAGTCATTACGTAGATGAATTAGAGGCATACGGCGCCGTTAATAAACTGAAAGGATTAGTGTAAGGAGAAACAGGGTGTATCTACATTTTAGCTTATTTTGTCATTCAAAAAAGACCATTACAACATCTAAATATTTCTTTTGTTATGTTTTCCGCGTTTTTTCTCTATACGGGGAAAAATTCCTAACGACCAAACCAAGAGAAGGACGTCACAAACGATATATGTATAACATAATATATGTATGTCATAGGAATAGTAAAAAAAATAAAAAAATCCCAGTTTGCTATTATTTGACAGACTAATAAACGTCTTGAGACACCGAATGACGTTAGTTTGACCATAAATATTATTTTACTTCGTTTGTGCCGTGAGTTATGTAGAAGCCAAGGCATAACATAAAACAACTGTTAAGATCCTCACTTGGGCCACACCGTGCCAATATGTAACTCCGAGCAGGCCCGAGTTATAACAACTGATGGGAGGATCCTGTGTTTTAACAATTATTTGTGAGAACTAAGCTCATGCACGAAACCCAGTACCGATATAAATCTGGAGCTCGCCTAGAGCATGCAGGCGTAGTTCAATTTTTTTTTTCTCTTCTCAAAGTTTGTCACGAGGGGTATGTCTTGAGATAATATTAATTTCTGGATCTGGGGGCCGCATTGCACAACCATGCATCTCTATAATTATACAGCTCATTAAATGCGGGCGTGTGCCGTCTGATAAAGAAAAATCCCCTAGCTATATTCCCTAGCTATGACAAAAGAAAGACTTCAAGTGAAAGAAACCACATGTACAAGTTCACATGGGCGGCTGTTTCTCTCACTTAGTTCTCCCCTCCCATTCATGTTGCTACATTAAACCAGAGGCGTGTCCATACCAGGCTGGTAAACCCTTGTCAGAGCACACACTCTGAACAGACTCAGTTTTAAGCTGTGGCAATTGCGGCTTCTGATGTGGGCTTAACTCGAAAATGGCGGCTTGTGTCAATAGGAGAGTTGGAGTTTGATGCTCGATGATTGGATGATGTCTGGGAATTCTGTCCTTGACTTTGTTTATCAAAATTTGACACACCTGTGTGCAATCCGCCAGTAAACATTGGACAGAATAGCAGACTTTGAAAATTCGACGTCAAGAATCAAACAGTTAATTTAGCAAACAACTCCATATTCCCAGACTGAATGTCGATCAGTGGATTTCAGTAGTCATTAGTAATCAAAATTGTCTCGTGGCACATATTCGCATTTTTCTCATACCTTTGAGAGTGAATGGTTTACTTTTGATTGTTAGTTCTTCTAGGTTGGTTGGGTTTTCAAAATGTAGATAGTAACATTTGGGCTTATGCTCCATATTAGAGAGCTTGACAGAAATCACCTTGGCTCCTTCTTTTTAACTGGGCTTTGTAAATTTTGCAATACAATTTGAACTATCAATAGTGAAAATAAGTGTAATGATAATAGTGTAATAATAATAGTCACACACACACACACACACACACACAAAAGTAACAAATTCAACTGTAATCAGGCAGAAAAATAATGGTTCTTAAATAGAAACATATTGAACATTATGAGAAAATTAGCTATTTATCCATTTTTTCCCCTTAACAATGTGTGTTACCTCGTAATTCTCTGTACTTGTTTTAATTTTCTGAAACGCTAGCTTGATATATAATCTTAAGTCAACTGGCTTCACAAGTTTCGATTTGTCATTCACGGCTTTTACATGTATCTACCTCTGTTTCATATCACAGGTCGGTACAGAAGAGACAGGAGATCTACACGGTGACGCCTCAGATGATCAGTGCGATAGAGGAGAATGGCACAGCTGGCCGCAGCGATGTTCCCATGACGACTTCACTATTGTGAAGAATCCACAAGCAACATTGTTACAGCCATCGGTTACAGACGGAGCAAGCTATGTTAAGATCGCTAGCTGCTTCTTCACTGTCAATCTTCACGGCAGTAACAGCGTGATATTGACATATTATATACATGAATAAGATGAGAGCCGATGGAATTTGGCCACAACTGTAAGACGCAGCTGTATCAAAGAAATAAGAACTAAAGACACTGCTTTGAAGTGAACCATCCTAACTTAAATAGTGAACTTTGAGTTGGTGGTGGCCGTTGTGATGTTTTTGTTTTACCAAGTTAGGACTCAGAAGGACCAGAATGATTGGAGACTGGCTGAATTTGACTTCCTGATTTGCTTATCATTAAGTCTTTGTGACACTGAGGTCGTTATTTCTCTCTGTGGCTTTGACAAGTAGAGGAGATTTACAACAAAATGTCTGGGACACGATCACCAAGAGTCTTCCACTTAAGTGCATTTGGTATCACCAACATCTCTCTTTGCTACAAAAATAATAATATGGTGTTTGTGACTACTGACCTTCATTACATAGGTGTAAACCTCTATCTTTTTATTAACCATGAGATGTTGGTCTTGCAAAGAGAGAGGGGGAAAGAAGTTGGGGGGGGGGGGGGGAGATGAGAGTTCAGTAGAATTTAAAATCTCCAGCAAAAATTGTTTTTACGAACAGATTTCATGCCATTGACAGCACAAATAGTCAGAAAATTTGAGTAGCTGATATACAGATAGCTTTTCATATCCACCGGAAAAAAATCTATCATCTAAAGTATTTTTGTGTTTAATTCAACTGCTTAATCGTGATCTTTTGAATTTTTTTTTTTTTTTTAATTTTTTATTTATTATTATTTGCTAACGTCATTCGTGTTTTTATCACATAAGCCTTACTGAGTGATGTATAAGTGATTCACAGATGTAGTCAACCTTTTCATTTCCAGTGAGCCCAAGACATTTTTTGTTCCTACTTTTATTGATTTCATTGACTATCATCTCACTCCTTTACCTCGCTTTATTAAAATGATTTCAGCCCCACACCTGTTTCGCTTACTTCTTTGAAGGGCTTCTGCCGTGCCCTTTTACCATGGTGTGTGCCGACATCTATATCAGTGAACTACATTTTAGATAATGCGTTATCATGCCCAAGTAATCCGGATCCTGAAGTGGGCATTTCATCATTGGCGAACAATGGAAAAAGAAAACAACTGATTTTAAGAAAGAGAAAGGGAGACAGTGTTAAAAAAAAGGGGGGGGGGAATTTTACATACGGACAGAAATTAAACACACTATCAGCTCGCTTACGTTACGAATTCATTAAGAAGAAGCAAGTCTGCCTATCAAAGCTTAGTGGAATTATGTTTGCTGAACACCTGTTATCTATAAGTTTATAGTAATACTGATATAAACTGTCTAGTATCCAAATCGAAACCAGTATATGCTGTTGTCTAATTGTTGTTCAATTCTCTTTACATCTGTGCTATGGTCTTTCATTATAATGTTGTCATTTATCCTTCAAAGTAATGCTACTATTTATCCTTCATGATCAGTATCTTACAATCACATTATACAGCTCTTGTGCTCACTGTCAATCTGCAACCTTTCATCATTCTTTGAACAAAAAAAAAAACAACAACAGATAGACAAGTAAACAAAAAGCGATTAATTATAAAGACGTAATAACTGTGTGGCGCCGCCTTTATCTGTCAGTCCCAAGTGCGCCTGTCGTGGTTGTGATTGTTTTATCAGGTGAGGGCAAATATTAATTATTCAAATCAGCTATCTTTTTCCGCATATGTAACACATCAGCTTTAGTAGAATACAGTGGCTTAAACTGCAAACAAAAAAAAAAAAGTTTCCTTTCTAAGTGTTTCCAATAGTAGAGAATCCGCGGCTTTCGTGGGAGATTATTTAAATAATAGACCAAACCAATACTGCCTTGCAACTAAAAGTATATAATATGGCAAGCGTGCGTACCTCGATGTTGGTGTTTTGGATGATTTAACTGAGTGTCAGTGACAGAAAACGTGTATGGTGGTTTGAACACATTATTCTATGAGACGTACAATTCGGATCAAACACTCTCGCAAGTTTACTATTTAATTACTATTGTCTTTTCAGAATAACATAAAAATTAGTAAGCTTTTTTTTCTGCTTTATGTAAATAGAAACACAGATCTATATGCAACAATGTTGTGTGCCAAATTTCATATGGATACATTCAGCAGTTTTCGTGTCCATAAACCTTTTAAGGGTTATGTTGCAGATTTATCTATATTATAAAATTGCAAGATAAAAAAAAAAAAAACACAATAGGTTTATAGACCCAAAAACTGCTGAATGGATCCATCTGAAATTTGACACACAACATTGATGCATATGGATCTGTATCTACGTACATAAGGCCGAAAAAAAAAAGCTTTTTATTTTTTACATTATTCTGAAAATACGAAATAATTGAATAATAAACTCGCAAGTTTGATCCAAATAGTACGATCGATAGCATGACGGTTCAAGAACGCGATTTCTTTGAGTAACATTCAGTTCAGTGAGCCAAAATATCAACATCGAGGTGTGCACGCTTTGCCATACATTTTACGTCGCTTTAAACTCTTTGGTTGCAAGGCAGTCTCGGTTTCACCTACAATAAAAAAAAAAATCTCCCACGGAGATTATGGGTTCTCTTCAAGAAAATCTTTGCCATACACTTATTGATATTTTATTATTTAAAAAAAAAAAAAAAATCTCCCACCGAGGCCTTGGGTTCTTTTCTAGTCTACACTAGAAAATTGCAAGAACCCCCCCCCCCCCCCCCCACAATAGGCTTATGGACACGAAAACTGAATGGATCTATCTGAAATTTAGCAAACAATATTGCTGCATATAAATCTGAGTTTCTATGTATGTAAACCTGAAAAAAGCTTATCATCTTTGACATTATTCTACAAATGCGGTAATAATTGAATAATGAACTCGCGAGGGTGCTTGATCCGAATTGTAGGTTCGATAGTACGACGGGTTCAAAAACACGTTTTCTTTGAGTAACACCCAGTTCAATCAACCAAAATATCAACATCGAGATGCACATACCTTGTCACACACTTTAAGTCGCAGGGGAGGCCGTGGTTCTCTTCTAGCACAGTTTGTTGATCTATGCTATCAAATGCAATGTTGTGTACTTGTTATTGTTGACATATATAACTCTTTCCAGATCATGAAAAGTTTCATGTAAATATACATGTATGCATCATAATTATTACTTGTGTTGTCTGATTTTATTTTCTGTAAGTTTACAAAAAATATAGACGGCTTTTTTTCTGAAAAGAAGAAAGTATTGAGTCTTGATATATAATCAGGAAAGAATACGGTTTCAAGAAATAGAGAGAATGAGAGCAACAAAAAGTTAAAAGAGAGAGAGAGAGAGAGAAAAAAAGAAACAGAGCGAGAGAGAAAGAAACGGAGGGTGAACGTGAAACAGAAAGAAAAAAAAGTGATAGAAAGAGAAAGAAAGAAAGAAAGAAAGAAAGAAAAAGAAAGAAAGAAAGAAAGAAAGAAAGAAAGAAAGAAAAAGGAGAAAGAGACACGGGGTAGAGGGGTGAAGACAGGGGTGTAAAAGGAAAGTGAAAATGCGATAAATATAACAGCTCATGGAGAAGAGAGGACGGACTTACACCAGCAAGAAAAAGAGAATGAGACAGAAAATGTTGAGGAAAGAAGATGAGAAAGAGGGAAGGAGTGGGAGAAAGAAGAGGCAATAAGAAGTCTGTCAACACTGTGGATAATGTCCTTCAGGAAATAGCATTTCTCTTTTTTGTTTGTCTGCAATTTGCAGACAGACATTCTCTATATAAGGGTAAGGTCACTTCTCATCAAAAGTCTAATGTGTAAATACTGTAAAATGATTAGGTTGTTGAAGATCTCAGCAGCAGTCATTATTTCAAGGCCACTGCGGTGGAGTTTGTGCAGACGTCAGGGAACTTCAGAAGCCTACAGAGAGTTCCGGACGTGGTAAGGACTGCAGGAATGTGTCTGACAATGTGACAGGCTGACGTTGAGCTGGTGAAAACAAAAGTTGTGTACACCCTTACCAGGGACAACTAATTGGAGACAAACTCAAAATGTTCACCAACTTAGCGGAACAAACTGTGCCACGTCTTCTCACTCTCCTGTGAAATGGGTTCGATTTTGGTAATCGATTACTATTTAGTGAGTGCTACCTGTGAATATTCTATTCTAGTACGGTATTAATTTCAGACAACATGCATGGTCCGATGTCTTATTTTGTGCTTAAAACAATATCAGTAAAGAGTAGATTTTTACTGTAGACAATTATTTCTTGAAAACAAAAAGTCTTTCTTCGCGACAAACCAAAATCCTCTGATTTTATTCCTCTTTATTTTCTTGTCTTTCTATTCTGTTTGATTCTTTCGTGTCGTCTTGAATTGTGTACTTTAATGGAGCTAAGTTACAATACGATTGAACAGTGTTGCTTCAGTAAAAAATCGGTTTTAAAAAAATAATGAATGAATACTTTTTCACTAATTTCGCTCGTTCGGATACATACAGTAACAGAACTGATAAAATTGCCCATAGACAAAATGTACAAGCTGGGTGACTACTGAGCCCAGATCTCCGATTCCTGTTTTAAAACACACACATACGCACACACGCACAGACAAACACACACACACACACGAAAGGCCGGCGGGCGAAATTCTCGCGGAATACCGCGAGCGCTGAGGCAAGGGGAAACAAGGAAGAGTTTCAGCGTGTTGTGACATTGGTGCTTGGAACTGAAGTAATTCTGTGTCAACCTTGGCCACCTGAAGGTCGCATTTCTCCATCATCTCCTCAAGGAAAGAATCTCTTCCTTGTCCTTTGCCACCAGCCTTCCTAACTGACCTCTCAACTGACTTTGAGCACTGGCATAGTACGGCGAACCTTCCTTTTGAGATTCTGGTGTCATAACATACCAGCAGGGAAAGAATTCTACAGTCTAATGAACGCTTTACGACAATGCTATCTTAAATTCTAAATCCTTTTTGAAAAATCTATGGATAGTGAAATCTGGATTATGGACATTCCTAATTCAACAAAATAACGATATATATAAAAAAAATAATAATAATAAATCAAAATCACCAATCTGAACTAACAGCTCTTTATATCGAAGGTTGATGCCGACAAGCAGAGAAAACGTTATTTTGTTATGACAAGGCATCTTGGCCGACATTCCTGTAGACCAGCTTGCACAGGTTCTTGCAACCTGCTCACAAATTTCAGTTGCTATAATATATGGTTGAAATGGACGTTGTGATTATATGAGATTACTTCTTCACAAAAAAATAAAATAATAATAATAAGAATAAGAATAATAAGAATAAAAATAATAATAATAATAAAGAAGAAGAAAATATCTGCAGACAGTGGCATAAATCAAT
>JBCAUA010840716.1:0-26517 GCA_038406235.1 Peronia verruculata
CACTGGATGACCACTATGAGGCGAGAAAAACTGCTGATCATGCAAATTATCAATGTAACTGTTCTAAAATGACTTTCTTCGTCCTATAAATAGCGTAATTTTGCTTTGTTTCTGCTACTTATAGCTCGGTTTCGACTATATGTCATAGTAAAGGTTAAAACACTCTTGATTTGCAGTCAAAAATGATATGAGGGACACACAGAGGCCCTCAAGAACCCGAAAATGGTTCTTATGAAGAAAATTCGATAAAAGATACGCCCAGAGAGCCAAAAAACGTCATCAAGAGACACAGAAGTCATGACAAGAGGGCTACAATGTAAAAAAAAAGGCTGTTTCATGGCTGAAAGCCGAACACAAAAGTCTTCATATCAATTTTTCGCACAAAATAATTTAAACGCGTTTTTTCTCAAAACCCGTTTTTTTAACAGTTTTTTTTTTTATCTCCTTTTTTTGTTTCGAAGCCGATTCAACTCAAATTTGGCTTGCATCATTGTCACCATAAAACTCAAAAAGTCACGAATGCGCGTCCAATTCGGTCGGTAAGGTTTTAGAGAAACCTCGTCCAACTGAGGCGGTTGGAGATATCAGGTGTTTTTCAACGGGAACGAATTTTTAAGGCATTTTTCTTTTTTTCTTCACAGAACCCTTTTGCTAGTTTTACAATGCAAAAATACATTTCAGAGTTAAATTTGCTGAAATACATTGAGTAAAAGGATAAAAAATTATAATTCAGTGGCATGGGTTAACAAAGATCAATAAGAATTTACAAAAGTGATCGGTCATTTTCTCACACCCCTATTGTCTTTAATTGTCAATGGCTCGACTTCTACATAAGATAGAACAATCATTTTTTCACACACAGAGAGAGAAATTGATAATCTTTAGAGTGATACTAATAACTCCGTATGCTCTATATTTGACGAGAGCCTGATTTCATCGTGTCGTACCTCATATCAAGATTTATCTGAAACATCACAGCGGCTGCGGGTCAGTGGAAATTTGAACACGGACCGCAATAGTTCATATTCGACTAAGCATAGATCTGGAAATCCCCGGCGGAAAGTTTGTACCCCCCTACTGAAAATAAACACTACAAAATACAACAACACTAATGTTGAACGTAAAAATTCGGGAAAAACCCGACGCCGGAATGACGTCATACTTTTTCTTACGTCATTAGATCATTAACACTACTCAATACTACTATTATTTGAAGGCCATCTAGGATCAGTAGGCTCACAGTGACGAATTTTAGTGATACATTTCTTCCACACCGTAACAGGGTCAAAACGAAAAGTGAGCCAAATTTGTGAATAGCTTGGAGTGTTTGTACTCCCTGCTAAAAATAGACGCCGGTATTTCCAACATTTTGCTTGGTCGTAACAAATCTACTAGTCCCTGGACCGGACGTTGGACATGACTGCCGTAGCGAATCACTTGTATACATGGCACCCGATTCCTGCCAAGTTCTCAGTTCAGTGTAAAGACATCCGCTCACCGGTGTCTGAAAATGGCCTATAATATGAAGGAAGAAGGGTTGGTCCTTGGCCACGAACATACAAGCATATTCATTCCTGATGCTGGTGATAGCAGGCTCCATTTTCTTACTGTGCACCTTGATCCACAGGTTATCCTGGATCGCTCCTGGTATGTCTCGTCGGAGTTTGGCTGTGTACATCTGTGACACCGACACAGTAAAGTCAACTTTCATAGGATATCTGACCCGAGATATAATGTGAATGGTGGATGGATGGATGGGTGGATGGATGGATGGATGGATGGATGGATGGATGGATGGATGAATGGATGAATGGATGGATGGATGGATGGATAGATGGATGGATGGATGGATGGATGGATGGATGGATGGATGGGTGGATGGATGGATGGATAGATGGATCAATGGATCAATGGATGGATCAATGGATGGATCAATGGCTGGGTGGATCGATAGATGGATGGATGACATTCCCACTTACTCTAATACGTTGTTCGTGGGCATCCTTCAAGAATGAAAAGTTTTTCTCCATGTCATCGATCTTGGCGTTGTAATCATTCTGTGCACGTTCCAGGAATACCTCCTGGGCTCTTGTGCCACATTCTTTGCCATCGGCTGGTTTGTCGTCCTTGTGGTTGAGATAAATGTTGTAGTTACACCCATTGTGCTTGAAACTGCAGCTTCTCTCACCGAAACTCCTTGACGTAACAGAGAAAAGGATGCAGAACACCACAACTGGAGTATGCCACAAATGTGAAAAGGCCATGTTGTATTCTTGGGTCACAAAGTTTGGGATAGAACTGTCTTTCCAGTAGTTCAGATCACAAATGAATGCACAATCATGTACAAAACGTTTACTGTCAATCACAACATGTGAATCCTCTATTTGAGCGCCACTATTCACTCAAAAGTGTTAGTCTTCATTAAATCTCATTCAAATTTGTATATCTGGCTGAATGTAAGAATATTCTTTCAGCGAAAAAGAGCCACTAGATCATAGGTCTGTTTGTTAACAGACAATCAATTGGTCTAAGCCATGCAGTCTTGTTAATTCATTTTATTCAGCCTGTATAGAGGTATAAACATAAGATAAATGGAACAGTTTACATAATCCACCATCGAGTGTCTGAATGATGTAAATAAAAAAAAAAAAGTGACTAGAGTAATAATTGTACAAGATGAATTAAGTCCAGGCTCACATCTCTATAATATGTATACGGTACATTTGAATGTTTCAGGACAAAATGAGACGTATCCAAAATAACCGTTTAGAGAAAAATGTCCCCCAGTAGCTAGTAATTTATCATTAAGGACTAGAATTTTCTGAAGACTTTCGGGAAGAATGAGTCGCATTTGGTGAAAAGGAAAATCCTTACCATATAGCACTATCACCATTCCCAGTATTGAGGGGTATAACTCACATTTTTCAAAAATGGCGTTTGTCCCGTTTTGCCTTGAAACCCTGCATTTATACATTCAGTAATTGAAGAACGAATGATACAGCTAACTCACATGTACAGGAATCAATTGATACAATAATAAATGATACAATCAATAGAGCAATCACTGTTTGCCATAAGACTGAGGCACGCCAATCACAGGTAGTACATGCTTATCCGTGCAGCAACACTGTATACATAGAACAACTGATACAATCTGGCTGATAGTTTTAAGGCACAGGGCTGAAAACGGACTGCCCCAAGACATTATTACAGCCGAACAGCAAGGCTTTATGAATACACTGATAAAATCTAAAGACCTACATTTGTACAGCAAAGAACTGAAAAACGACTGCCATATTTAATGTGATTGCACGGCAAAGCATTGTGAAACAACGTTGATATAATCAATAAGATTATGGTTACAGAATCTGAGAATACAGACCTGAGAACCGACTGCTTTTGTAATAAAGCCGCGCACCAAAAGCCTGGCCGAAAAACTGATACAATCTATCGGTCTGTAGTGGGAAACCAAGAACAAATCAAACACTTAAAATGTCTGTGTGCAATACAAAATTAAATAGCATCCGATAATGCTGTTTACCGCATGCGCATATTGTAGGCACCGGTTGACAGAATAACTAGTTTGGCACAATAAGGAATTGACCCATAAAAGATCGGTAAATGCCGTTTATTTGTACCGAAAAGCGGATTATCTGATATGGTAATAATACACCTTGTGTAAGCCAGAACCAAATGCAAGAAACTTCACGGCGGTTGAAACTCATCTGAAACAAGAAACCCAGGTGTAAACCAGGAAATTAGACACAGATATGTATCAACAAACATATGTCACATCCAGTTACGAAAACATATATAACAGGTGGGTCTTTAATGGTCAGCCTAATAGGAAGAAAACATTCTATTTATGGTAAGTCAAGAGAATATGGCTGTACATCCTCATTTAAAAAGAATCTCGAAGGATACTTTATAAAACGTATAGCCTTTCAAAATACTTAAGTGTTTACTCGACAGGAAACTGCTTCCGTCTGGATATTTAATAATGATCCTAACAGGTGGTCGGTAATTACTTCATCAGTCCTGCCAAAAATTCCCACTGATTAGAATCTATTGCTTTTGAATAGTTGAGAAAAAAAAAAACAACCTCTATTACACCACCATAACAACAACAACAGGCATCTGGTAACAAACAAACAAACATTTCCTCATGCCTAAGCGTTTGCCAACGTTACAGGCCGGATAGTAGGACTAGTGTGCCAAGCATGAATGTTACAACAATGTTAGGTCTATCATACATCAGGCATGAAGGTAAGGCGTTTGTCAGAATACCTACACCTCCCTTGAAATTCGGTTTCTCTACATGTTTCTATCAGGGATGTCTAATTTTCTCTTACCAAATGGAAATTACATACTTACCCTCCATTTCAAAACAATACTTTGAAAGATGGTTTCTCCGTTTGGGATTGATGTTAACATATTATATTATTGTTCTGTCTTGCTTCGTTTTGTTTTGAGACTGTGTGTGAGTGTGTGTATTTAGCATATCTAGATTGCATTGTCATTTATTCCACAGTGAAATGTGAAGATTATACAACCTTTACAAAATGACCCATGAGAAGTCTTGAGGGTAACAGGGATGAGGAATAATATAACTGTGCATGTGGTACGGACTTCAGTAACTCCTGTCGTTAAAAAAAAAAAAAAATTTTGTTCCATCCATCTGCCCCCCCCCCTCCCCCATATGCACACACGTCATTTCTTCTATTCCCCCCCCCCCCCAAAAAAAAATATTACAGAGGATGAGAAATACGTTTATCGAAATGAAAAAAAAAAAAAAAGTTTTTGCTCCATCCATCTGGCCTCCACTTCCCCCCCCCCCCCAACACACACACACACATCCTTTCCCCTGTTCCCTCTCAATATTACAGAGGATGGAAAATACGTTTATCTAGATAAAGAAGAAGAAAAGAAAAGAGAAACGGAGGTGGCAGGGAAGGACAATGAGATGTGTTGAACGATATGGGATTGTCAGTATAACGCCACTACGTAATACATACGAACCGGTCGACAAATACCAAATCAAGTTTTACCAGGCCTTTCAGTCCTTTATTTTGATAGGACTGTCTCATTCGTTTATGGTAACCATGCCGGGCCGAGGTTGTATGAAAGCTCACGAAATACAGCCACCCATCCAGAAAGTCCTGAGGATCAACATGTAATAGGTGGCCAAAATGTTAAAAGTGAGGTTACGGGTTTGTTGAGCTTTTCAACCTCCTGTCGTGTTGGTTATCTCACCTGTACAAAAAGGCACAGAAATACAAGTTTTCGAGCTCAATATGCTCTGTTCCATTTCTAAACATGTGAGGACAAGAAGCCCTTATTGTTTTCCTTTAAAATTATTTTCATCCACTTCTCCTAGATGAGAGTATGTAGGAAAACATCAATAAACATAGGGATGTACTAAGCTTATATACGAACAGGAATGTAGGATTTTTTTTTTTTTTTCAAAAACTTTCTCCTATTTTTAATTATATAAAAGTATACTGCATTTAATTCTGTGTACTCTAATTCCCCTACAGTACAAGTTCTGAGTGCTGGACAATCTACAGTTATTAACCAGGCCAGACACCCGCGGTAGGCATTGGAGGCTGACTGTTTACATCACCAGATTTAAAACACTGTTTAAAAAATCAGTAACAAGAGGCCAAATTTTTTACCATAACAAAAATTTATTCATCCAAATCAAAACTTGGCAAAAATGAGACACACATTAATTTAAACAGATCAATGACATGAAAACATTCATCGGATTCAAATCTGAGAAATAGACATTTATAACAACAGTCAAATTAAGAAAAGGCCGCCAAATCTGTGAGCCCCATGCATACACAGTTCGACAAGAGTCACACGATCAGTCTGAGTTTCGCTCACCCAAGTTTCATCATCTCAGAATGAAAGTGTCCAAACGACGTCATAAAGTTGTTGCAGTTAAAATAGTTTAATTCTAGGGCCACGATTTATTGCCAGCCTCCAAATTGAATCCCGTTACCTGGCCTGTTTATAGGGACGCCTAGACCCAAACACATCCAGCGGAAACACTCTCGTGCATTTTGGACATCCTGATAACCATAGCTGGCGCTCAAATTTCTATTAATCTAACAATTATCTAGTTTCACATAGGCCTAGGCTACTGTGCTGTGCTATAGTTTTTTTCTATGCCCAAATGATTCTAATATGTCCCTCCCCTCCCCCCCCCTCTCTCTCTCTCTCTCTCTCTCTCTCTCTCTCTTCACTCCAGTGATGACGCAATGGGCTGGCGCTGTGATGAAATCTACTGCCAGGTATTGTAGACTTGTTGGTGAGGGGAGATAATCGCGGTCAAGCCGGTACGAAAGGGCGATTATTTATGACCGCTTGACATACCTGGAGTTACAGCATACCTGTCTCCATCCTGTATTAGTTTTGATGACAATATGAGGGTTAACAAGAGAAAGCCTTGACTTACTATAAGCAGACAGCTTGTCAACCATTGCGCTGCGAGAAAATTCTGGTCAGCTGTTAAGTACTTAGTACTTTATTGCATCTTCCCTGCCCCGCCGCCCTTTCCGTCTCCTTCCCATATTTAAGCATGCATTACTAGATTTATCACTTATTCTATTTTGCTGTTGCAAAAAAATAATTAATAAGGACATTTTGCTACATATGAATTTACTATAGGAATCTGCCACGTTGCTCAACATGCACGACAAATTAATAGATTGACTCTTCAGATTTACAGCAATGAAATAAGAACCATATTAAAATTTGTACTATCAAATTCAGCACTGTTACACTGAGAATAAAATACCATACGTATTTCTAGATGTTAATAAGATACAAATATTTTTCATTAATCGTGGCCTACTCACTGCTTTATAAAATACACACATAATTAAAAATGTATTACGACACATTTCGAATACTAGAACTACTCTACTGATAAATTGATCGAGAAGTTTTTGTTGCAGGAAATTTGGAACTCTGCCTGGCTGTATAATATCAACACTTGCCATCTGAAAATGTAAAAGCTTTTTCGTCCATTAGCCGGTATCAGGGCATGTGTAACTCTTTGTACTTGTAGTGGGCATTTCATGCTCTGGATACATGGGCTTTTTTTTTTTTTATTTATTTATCCAATATTTAGAAAGACAAAGAACTGACTCTTTATCTAAAGAGGATTGGGTCACTGAAGATCAATGCTGCACTTTTGGAAAAGGGCAGTTGATGGTGCAGATTTCCATTTTGGTGAAAGTTGAAGACAGCTCCTAGTTCAAACTTCCTGGCTGGTTTGTTGGTAACTAATTATCCCGTTTTCTAGCAAAACGGTGAAAAAAAGACATAAACGTTTTTCGCTTTATATGTCAAAGAATATCCTACAATTCAATGCGTCAATTTCTAAAATCTTTATTGAAGGGATTTTGGGGTGGCTAAGTCCATGTTTTTATTTCTGTAGTGCCAGATTTGTGATAGAAACAATCGTATTTCTATTAGTCCAGTGGCTAAGAGAGCATCGGCTATCCAGCTCTGCCCGGCCGTATCCTTTGGTACATTTTCGGGACAGAAGTTTTCCACTTCGTTTACTCCCTGAACTCCCTAAACCGTTCTTTGTTCTTCCCCTCTTCTTTCTTTCTAACAGACTGTTTATTAACAACGTATCTGATTTGACAAAACCATGTAGAAAGTAACTACCAAATGTTTAGTGGCTTTTGTTCAGTGCTAGAAATGAGATGGATGGACAAGGCCAACGCACGCTAACAAAACGCTTTCCCCCCTGAAATTTTCCTTTTCAAGAAAATCAAAATTTTAGCTTTGGGATCTCTCTTTAGGCACATACTATACAAATGCATTTTTTTTTTTTTTTTTTTTTGTAGAAAGTAAGCAAAAGGCTGCTCTTAAATATCGTGAAAAGTTATATAAGAATAGTTGGATAAATATCTAAACCGTGATGACCAAGGCGTTTTGTCAAGACGTTAAAACGGGAAGACAGTGCCTTTTATAATGTATTCAGGACGTAAGGTTAGTACAATTGTTTAGCGATCACGGCCAAGACGTTATCTAGTGCAGGATCTTCTGACTCGTGACTGGTGACACCACTGGACAAAAAGTGAAGACAGACAAGTCTAGCCAGGAAGTGACAGGTCAGAATGATCCTGGATCTCTTTAGTGGACGTCTCATTGTCCCTAGGATCCAGGAAACGTGTCTCCCGAATAAACTATGGCCTGTGGACATTGTAAACCGACCCTCCCCATTAACTTTGTCACCTCTCTCTTTCTTTCAGAATGGTCCCTGGAGCAATGTCTATAAGATCTCTGAAAATTGTCTCCCTGATAGGATGGAACGTCGTCCACGAGCCGTACAGCATGGCTGACGAACACTATAAATTAATATGTCACTCTAACGTTGCCATCTCAGGGGAGTCGCCGTAGCTATGTGGTTTGACGTTTGCTTCATAGTGAAAACAACTCACGTCGGTGAGGTTGTGGCCGGAATCAACTCCCGGATGATGCATTGGGGGATGGAAGGACACGAAGATCGAAGACCTGCATTTCTTTTTTTTTTTTTTTCAGTGACTCAACAGCCCAATGGCTTCCTCTGGGCGGGGAAGAACGACGTCTATCCTTCTCGGATAAGGGCAAATATATTTCGTAAGTGCCGTGTGTACGTTAAGCAGGTCACAGAACCCTTGGCAGTTCAAAATCGATGAAGAGTAGGCTGCATTCCGCTGTCCGGGCAAAATTTCCAAAGTTCAAATTTCTATCCACAAGAATTCTCAACAACAACAAAAAAAAAAAAAAGGCAGCCTCTTAAAGCCGCAATAATCCTATTGTATAAGGACCGAAAGGCTTTAAAAAAAAAAAAAAAACTAACTAACGCTGCCATCTCTCTCTTTCTTTGCTTTTTGCATACAAGTACATATTATTATATTCTCAGATTTTAGGACAATAAAGCTTCATCAACGTAAGATTCTCTCTCCATATATATACAGAAATACTTGTTAGACGTCATAAATCATGTGCATCACTGTCTAGCCTAATATAAACTCGTACTAATTTAAATACTTTATTTTCCACAGTCTTATGATCAGGAAATAATATTAAGCACATAGAGAAGAAAAAAAAAAAGGCGTATCCAAATTAATTATCCGGAGAAGCGCATTTGCAACATGTCATATCGTTATATTCCGTAGTGAGTTCTAAGCTTAGAGTTTTGTTATTGTTGTTTGTTTGTTTGTTTGCTTGTTGTTGTTGTTTTTGCTTTTCAGCCCTCGAAGGGATCTTTCAGCCCTCATATGGAACAATCTCGGCCCTCACTCGGTAATTATCGTTCATTTTTACTTATCCCCTCTATAATTTCTCACTGTCTCGTCTTGTCTCTCTCAAAGCCCTCCCTCTTCCATATACCCAGCTCGTCTGGCTAAATCCTGCCTCTTTATTTATTTTTTTTTTTTCTTTTACTCATTTCTGTCTTTTTTTTTTTTTTCCTTTAGCTCACTTTCGCTTTCCTTTTATTAACTACCATCATGTTTCTTTTCTTTTTTTCTTTTTGTTGTTGTTGTTGCTATCTCTCTTACATGCTCTCATTCCATCTATTTCCATCAGACTGCTCTAGATAAGAATCTGTTTACGACACGTCTGAGGTGACAAGTGAACAATGACCTGCCGTGTCCTTTCTGTCACATCATTGTATTGCCGACAGATCGATGTGTACGCTATCTGTACACAAGGAGGTTGTTATCCCGTTGACAACTCACAGTGTTCAGCTGGGTGTGACGGTAAACACTTGATAAAGACTTAGATTACAGCTGCGTAGTTGTTGTCCACTGCTACAATAGCTGACCACTCTTCCTGCCGCGAGCTCAGTTACTTCATTCAACTAAATGTTGCTCCCTGTGTAAACACTGAACAGTACAATACTAAATGGAATTTGATTACATTACTTTCTTTTCCAGACATATCTGTGAATCGCCCCATACCTGCAAATGTGTTCTTTCATCCATTCAGTGTAAAAGCCTGGTAACACCTGAAGCTTGTGTCGGAAAGGGCTGCCTTATGTAGTCAATTGTAAACTTCACCACAAACACAACAAAATCATATAATATTATAACAAGTTTGTAGCTAATGTAGGTTGTGGACTCCGATCTTGAGACATTTTAAATCAGATCGCGGCAAAGTATCTCTATAATATGTGTGTGTGTGTGTGTGTGAGCGCGTACGTTCGTGCGTGCGCGCGCGCGTTCGTTTGCGTGTTTATGAGTGTGATGTATCTTTCACTAGAGAAAGGGGGAGTAAGGAATAAACGTTGTGAAAGGAATAGAGAACTGTCTACGCAGTGGTTAGCTCAGTATACTACATTGACACATGGACAGCTCAATTATAGTAGGCTATAGCAGTTTGTGTTAAAGACAATTGTTGGTTTCATTGTGATTCTAATTGTCGCTGTCAGATTGACTCATGCAGTAAAAATGGTGAATGGCGCTCAATAAAACGCCGAGAACAGCGGGTAATTGAGACTGTTACATTTTTAACACCACAGATGTAATTAGATAGTCAATAATTTTTCATTTAAAATACAGGAGACTTTTAAAAGTTGCACTAATGGGAAAACCTGCTTACTCAGCTTATATATGAGTCACCATAGATGTTGCACACGAACACAGCAGCTATTCCCTGCATTTCTTTTACCCCCTCATTGTTCAAACCTGAAGCATATTAAAGAGTTAGATACTGTTTCTGATAAGTCGGCACGCAGTACAATTGTACAACAGGGTTGAAGGCAACAGATGGAAAAGACCACAAACTTCGGTTCTTTTTGTTGTTGTTGTTGCGTTTCATGACCGTGCATGCCTTTGAACGAATCGGCCGCTTTTCAAGCAGAGATGAAACCTATCAATTTTCTTTGCAATGCGTTAAACTCACCGATATCCAGCTGCTGTTTTCAAGATGTGTTTCTTATAGAAAACGATGAACTAAAAATGCAGGAAAACTATTTGTCTTTGGCCGAGATTTCTAATTCTTCAGTTAATTTGATGCCTTTGAAAATTGGTTGAAATTATAGCGGTCTGTTTATCATGTAGTCTGGTTTGTGTATGTTTTGTTCTTTCCCTTCTTTATTAAAAACAGCGAATAAAGAAGAATAATGAAATGGTGGTAAGTTTCGAGCACGTCTTCGTGATAGGTATAAACAGATAACCGTAAAGAGAAAAATTCGTTTGCTCCTAAGTGGAATTCACTTTGGGATAATCTTCAGTCTGGGGCTAAGTTTCGTAATCCCGGTGAGATGAATCGGGTTTTATTTGTACACTTATCACTTCAGTAACTTCGAATAATCCTTTGTGCACTTTTTGCTGGCTTTAAATAATATTATGTCGACAGACGTATGTTTATTGAATGAATGGTAAGAAGTGGAAAGAGGTACGCGGCATATTTTCTTGATCTTCGCTTCGGTGAATCATTTGATACCAGGAGGAATTTATTTTCACTCAATCTATTCTATTCATCGTTTCATTTTGCTCGCTATGTCACGTAACGTGTTCACGAAGAGGTATCATTTTCAATGTGTTACACGAAGGTATGGCCAAACAAAGTTAACTACCTAACTATAACATCACGCTGTGTTTTTGTTGTATTTCAAACTGCACCAATAGACTAATTCGCCCTTCCCAACAAAGACCTCTGAAGTGCCATTTGTGTTAACATCAATGACCTTTGACAGCATTTGAAAGTCAAACTTTCATGTTGCTAGTAAGAGTTTCAGCGTTCGTAGAGCGCACTTTGCTGTGACCAGATCTGAGAGCATAAAGGAGTATCTCACAAATTCAGTGGTTTTAGCTCCAGATAGTCAAAGGCTCAAGGGTCAAAAATGACAAAGAGACATGAGCTTGTCTAGTGGTTGGGAGAACCCTTTATGACGGTAACAGCGGTAGCTCAGCGGTCTGTTACAGTTCAAAGACAACGATTTTCTGGTGCAGTACACATTTCTCTTTCAGCTGACATAAGAATATTTTGCTGACCATGCATGATTACCTCTCCAATCACAGTGGAACACACAATCACCTCTCCAACTCTACAGATACGTGGCCATTTTGGCAGTGAATTTATAACACGACACTTATTTCGTTAGTTACTAAAAAATCTGTACACAGTCCTGTGAATAGGTCAGTGGCTCTAGTGGGCAGTGATGGCTATGACTCATTACGTCATAGGATTTCAGGCTAGTTTTTGAATGGACTGAAAAATAAATCTCATGCTGCACGTTTGTTATTTTGTGGATGTATTTTGCATCAGAAACTACTCTTACAACATCACAGACATTGGTTCTATCCTTCGACTAGTCAAACCTTAAACACACACACACACACACACACACACAAAAAGAAAATGGGGAAAAAAATATGTCTCACAGTCAGTCGAAATGTCGATTTTTGTGGGGTTTTCGGTATCATGTGAAAGCTTATTTCATACCTTTTCAGGTGGTGAAAAAAGGTTTTGAGCTAGCTTTATTCTAGCCAGAGATATTGCATGTTAAAGAGACAAAGGAGGACCCCCAGCATAAGCCGAAATTCCGAGAAAATCGAGTTTAACTGAACGGTCGAACGCATAAATCTACATACCTGCCTCACACACACACACACACACACACACAAATGCTTTTAATGAAGAAATATTTATAAATCTAGGGTAAGACTGATACTGTCTTATTTAGAAATAAATGCACTTTCGATTCCTGCCAAAAAAAAAAAAAAACTCATCACATTTCTCGGTTCTAGTACAGCGACTTACGTCTCAGTTCGACTGACTGCGAGACATAATGTATCCTCCTAAATGGCAGTGTGGTTTGGCGTTTGCTGCTCGGCAAAATAACTCACCTCGTGGAGCTCGGGGTTCGAGTCTCGGATCTGCCGTCAGGGCACGGGAAGATTGAAGGCCAGAATTAGTGCCAGCATTTTTTCAGTGACTTAACAGTTCCCTGACTTCGTCTGATTGAAGAGTCCCACGTCTTATCTTCTAGGATAAGGGCGAGTACATTCCTGAGGTCTCGTGTATACGTTACGCATATTAAAGAACCACTGACACTTAAAAAATCGATCAAGAGTAGCAGAGGCCGATGTCCGGGCAAAATTTCCAAATTCCAAATTTCTACCCACAAAAAATTCTCACCAAGAACACCAGGCAGCCACTTAGAGCTGAACTAATCTTATTTTCTCAGGATTGAGAGGCTTGGCAGAAAAGATGCATCCTTCTATCTGTTTACACTTTCTACACTCCGGTCTATTCCCCAGTGGTAGTTATTACCTCAGTGCATTATCACTCATTAAGGTTCATCAATGAACCGGAACAATAAGAAGAGAATGTATTCACTTTTGGACCTCTCCACCACTATACAATTATTGTTATCAATAACAGCATAATTATAGGTAAGAGCATAAACCTGATTCATCTTGTTTCCTTCATTCACAAATGATACTAGGCAATGGTACTAACTTTACTCGCATGCAAGGTGATAAAAAAAAAAGTGCTTACATGAGGCGCGTGGTTGTATACATAGATTTGATGATTAACTGTGAGCAACATTGCGCATTTGCACAATGTTCTCCTAATTGTTTCAATGCCATTAGCAAATTATTACATTGCAGGATTCATCTTATCGAATCAAATCACTCACAGGTGTTTCATCCTTTGAAGCTCTAAGGTCTTAACACGAACACAACAAAATCTGAAATATGGCAGAAAAAATATAAGATGACGGTTTTCAAAGGTATAAACTTCGCATTTGCCAGCAATGTAGTGTAGTCACTCTAGATTCTCCCTGGCTTCGTCCTTTCAAGGGGGCTTCTGAAATATCTCGAGGTTTTGAACTGATATACCAAAATCATTCAGTTTTAGTCAGATATTTAAACCAAACTAAAGAGTAGGCCTACATCTTGCTGGATATTACGAAACAAGTGAAGAAAGAGAAAACAAAATGGCTGAAACCCTAGGAACATTGGAAATAGCATGATTTTGTAATTAAGTCTGCATTAAGATATCTGATGGCCAGATTGTCTGGTTTCTTACATCTGAACTTGCTAGCAAGTTTTGTTGTTGTTGTCGTTGTTGCTGCTGTTGTTGCCGTCGTTTACAATTTCTGTATCTAATTTTCCCCATCCACGAGACTACATGCCTAATGCACACAGTCACAAGTACAGATATCATGTCAAACATATTTAGTCCTGTTCCCTTTATATTTTTTAGTAGACCTATTTGTGGTTTTCGTGCACGTCGCTGGGCGTCGTTCCAAGAGTTAGCTTGAGCAAGTAGCTAAGGACCCTTTCTCCATGATAACATTATGTAATATATGTATTCTCTTCAGTAGTTACCGTGTTATGTAGCCCACATGTTGCAGAGGATAATCCTATTTCTACATCTGTGCTGTTAGTGACACAAAGTAAAATATGGAATTGAATAAATTCAGACAAGGAACACGTTATGATGCTTTGCTGGGTAATAATAAAGTTAATTAAGGTCCATTATTAATCAAGGCTATTAATCCCTTCGGTTGTCAATCACACGATTGTTCAATAACAATAAGCTTAGAATGGGTAAAGGTAAAATAATAACTGCTGTATTCTGAACAGACTGATATTTCAATCTCCACAGTATCAAATCAGAAAAGGAGAAAAAGCGTACTTGTGGCAAAAGCATTCAATCGGCAGGTCTTTCTCAGAGCAAGTGATCCTAAATTTTGTCCATTTTACGCTTAGTACAGTATGGCCCAAGGTGAATGTCGCAAACAGACAAATTCACACACTCCTGTACACATATGCATACCGATGCACGCACTAGACCTCAAGGCATTCCAAGATATGTGGGTAGCATCAGAGCAGTATATACTCAAGGAATTGCCGCAAATTGAATTGTCTAAACTGCACACATTTTTAGGTAAACATAATAATATGGCAACACTTTTGGCACCCATGAAATTACGGAATCAAAAACGCTGTCTGGCTGTAAAATGCTTTATATGCTAAGATATAAAAATTCAGTAAAAGTTTGGCACCATAAATATGCCAAACATGTGCTGTGAAATTACACACACAAATCTTGCAGTTGAACTGATCGTAAATTCACAATAAATCGCCCAAACTTAAGAGATAATTTTGTCAGTGTGGCAGTGATGATATACATCAGGGGTGTACATCCTTTTCCAAGAGGGCCTGATTTGGTGAGATGAAAATATCTGGGGCCGACCATTCAGTCTGACACTCTTTGAAGTATTAACATTCAATGCTAATGATCTATTTAATGGAATTCTTATAACAGATGGCACACTTTTCAGTTTTTCACATAGAACACATATAGATATGAACACGTTTTGACCAAAATCACCCTGAGTTTTATATTTGAGCCTATGTAAAATGATGAGAAAGTCTGACTGAAAAATTGTCTGGAAAAACAAACATATCTAAGCTCATTTGAAACAGTACAGAGGCTACACGGGTGGAAATTGGAATGAGGGCCGCAACTGGCCCCCGGGCAGGACTTTGGGATATGCCTGTATAGATGATAAGAGAGGGTTTGGAGAGGTCGTAAAATAAAAGCTTCTACAAATGTATCCAGACAACGGAGGAAGACAACGATAAATTTACATCACGATCTGTGCCATATTTCCATGACATATTATGGAGCTATGGTTAGAACAATGGGCATAGGCACTGAAGTTGAGTTGGACCGGCAAAACTGCCATGCAGGAGAGAATGAAATTGTGAAACTGGTCGAATCGGTGAGTCTTTCCTACCCTGCGTGCAGAAAAATAACACTTGGTTTCCACCGGCAGATTGTATCTTGTTACAGGACACACATAAACAGCTGACTTACCTGTCAAATTAACACTCTGGCCTATTTGAAAACGAATCACCCTAAAGTCTATCGGAATCCCTAGTGATAATAAATGGGCTGAAGGCCAACAGACAGAATGCCCATCTCCTTTGAAATATAATCTTTCAATGTTATAAACAGCTCTTCTGCAGGTTTGAGAAAAAATAAATAATCACGCTTCTCTGAAAGTTCTGAAGTACTGTCAGTTAGTTATATCTTGTTTAGAATCCAGCAAGTTGTATTGCAATTCTTTATTAAATTAGAGAGAAAGAAAGAGAGAGAGAGAGAGAGAAAGAGAGAGAGAGAAAGAGGGAGAGAGACAGAAGGAGGGAGAGACTATCAATAAATATAAAATATGCATTTTCACATACCGCTATAGAACTCGTAGCTAAATGCCAAAATACACTTCGTGCTTCTTTGAACTTATTTAACTTTGTGCCCTTTGCCATTGATCACCATAAAGTTGTGCATAATCCCGATGTCTTATGTCTGCCTTGTTATAGTGAGGAAAGCCCATTGACGTGCTGATCTGCAGTTGAAGCCCTTGCAGGAAATAAATGTAAATTCAAGGTACCTCTGCTCTCGAGAATATTTTTCTCGTCTTATTTGCATTTGGTTGCCTAAGAACAGCTGGAACCTGGCACTTGCGTTACTGACAGCGAGGGGCAATACCAGAGAGGGAAACAAATGACACAGATTTCGATTGCCAGGAATTACCATGGCATTTTCTTGTGAATGAAGTTTTGTCGTAGTGAAAGATTGCACCCGCATACAGAACATTGCATTGGTACTATGACATAAGCTGGAAGAAAAAAAGAGTTTGCACAGTCTATAAAATAACAACTGTCTCATGAAGAAATCAACTCATCGATTTGTGATCTAACATTATCCTTGGCTTTGCACAGTGAAACATTGATATTTTCAAAAAGTTATAGCATTGTCGATTTTTTTTTTTTTTTTTTAAATACAACATTAATTATAATACCACAGTAATATCATATTATTCAGTGGAGGGTAAGAGAAGGCCTAGAAAAATGGGTTTGCAGTATCAAAGAGAGTGGGTGGTTCTTAGCTTAAGAAGGAAAGAAAATTAAATCAACCTACTCCATTAAGAACTCAAGTTGTATCCAAGGTGAGAAAAGAGTGTAACTGGTTGTTTGCCGAATAAGAAAAAAAAAAGGACAAGCAATGCCAATTGGTGAATCATTTGCCAACACACATTAAGACATATCGGTGAGCTTTGCGTAGGGAGACGGTAATAGTCAATGAGCCATATAATTTACAAGAGCAGTCCCGTCAGTACAAATAGTTCAATAGTTCATATTCGACTAAGTAAAAACCTGGAAATCCCAGCCGGAGTGTCTGTACCCCTCTGCTAAAAATAGAATACTCATTGATGTTTGTAACTGCTCCATCACGAGATCCCAGAGCAACTGTCACCAGTTCCGTGCATTTTTTATGGGTTTTTCTATGTCAGTGGTAGTGAACAAGTTTGGAGTGTTTGTACCCTCCCACTAAAATTAAATGGAGATTTCCAGCCGTTCGGGCTAAGTCGAAACAAATCTATTGTGTCTTCATCTGCTGTAGATGTATATTCTAGATCTCTACTAGGGATCCTTTGTTTGTGTGATCGCTGAAATATAACTGCACACTGTAACTATAGGGTCTTTTCTGTAAAATCTATAGAATTCACTCTAATTTCTCTTAGCATTTTTTCGCCGCTGTATATATCCATAAGCTGCACATAATCGATCTATACTATAAAGGACTGTTGTTTGCAGTTCTTATATTAAATGTGGATTCGCACGAGAAATAGGTGTGTTATGTTACCTTTTGACGAAACCTGGCCACGTTTTTTTTTTTAAAGATATGTAATCAAATATTTGATCTTGATCTGTAGAAGAACTTACTAACCACTTTCGTGTTTTCAAACTCAATTAAGAGACATCGTTCATGACTATAACAGAGTTTGCCAAGAATCGTTCTCCAATGCGTCGATGAAAATGACGAGTGGTGTGGGAGTGTTTCTTTCAGGATCTTATATAACACTATTTGTAAAATAATAGGACATTGCCAGTGTACATGCACTTCTTACCGGATACACACACACCCAGTCCAGGTGGAGAGTATCACATCCACTGGGGAAGTCGACCACTTTTTCATTCATCATTTGCTCCCTTATCAGATTGGCAGGGAACCAAGGCAGGTCTCTCACACACATCCTGTTTCTGCTTGTTTGGTTCCATTACATCATTTTTTTTTTTTTTTTAGAGTCACTACTGTTTGAACTGATGTTCATAGATGACAACAGTTACTTGAAAAAGGTTTTCCCTATCTATCCATGCATAAATCCATCTATTCGTTAATCCATCCATCCATCTATCCATCCACCCATCCATCCATCCATCCATCCATCCATCCATCCATCTGTCCACCATGAAGATTTTATCCGAACCAAACACATGATTGAGTCAAGGAATTTTCTTACAGACAGTTGGTGAGAGAGGGATTATTGACGCTATAAGGAAATTATCGAGTGCGTGTGTGTTTGTATGCTTGCGTCTTTGTTCGATTATTTGTTCGTTTGGTTGTTTGTGTGTTTGACATGGAGCTGAAAACATGGATGGCCCCAGTTCATCCTCCTCAAAAGTTTCGGCAGAGAGCTGCTTGTGATTGATAAGCATATAATATTTTACTCTCCCCCCATCTCTGTTACGGCTGAGATAACCCTTTTTAGTGGGGCTGAAAGGCCTCAATAAACCTTGACCAACATTTTCAAAACATCCTCCTACCTTTCCTTTCCATGTCATGAAAATTGGCTCTGAGGTAAAAGTATCGATATACCGGCTAGAGCTCCATGCATTTCCGTATATTTTTCAGCCTTCGCACTACAGTAAACTGAGACTATATGTGCACAGTGTGAGGATATGGGTAATTTACTAATTTGACTCACTTTTTCCATAGAATAACAGGCGTGTGGAGATCAGACCACAAATCAGGCTTATAACTCGGGATCCTCAAACGGATATGGAAGTAAAACATAAAAAGGTTCTAAAAACATCAAAAGAGGGCTGTTATATGAAACATCTTCAAAGGCAGGAAAACAGATTGAAGAACTTATATCCATAATTTTTTTTTTCATACTTTTAGTAATAGTTGTGTTACAAATCCAGCAGTTTCATACGATGACATCTCATGATCGTTTCTCCTAAAACTGCAGCCTAGAAGACAGAATTAATCATGAGTCACTATACTATTGTCAAAAAAAAAAAATCCTCAATGAATCTGGACCAAGCAAAGCTGCCTATCCTTCTATAGTTGGAGAGAGCTAAATGCAAAGTGAAACAGCAGCTTAGCAGGAAATGGCGATGCAGATACCCAATTTCCAAACTTAATACTTCTTTACCTTTACTGCTCGAATTCCAAAAAGTCCAACATCTCGTTCTAGTTGTGGGAATTGGAAACGGGACTCTGGTTGGCCTTGACTGATCGACAGGAGATTTTCATTTCCTCAGTACAACAAAAGGAGACTATGGTCAAGTGTCTTGAACACCTCATTTGAATGTCGCTTGGTCAACCACCCTTAAGGGCGTACAACACCAGATACCCCGGCTCAAAAGCTGGAAGACCGAAAGCTACCCTGTAGTAGCTACATTCAGAGCTCATGCCCCTCCTTCAGGCTACTCACCTTGGGGCTGATGGAAGCCTGTATCTCCTCTTAACTCCTACAATACCAGCGGACAGAAAATCTGAATTGGAACTGAATCGATCATACTTGAACAAACACAACTCTATAGTATTAATCAAAAGAGGAAACAAAAATCAAAGCCATAAAAAAGTCCGTGATCTATCAGGAAAGTAGCCGTAAATGTGTTTTCCGCTGTCAAGATCTTACAAACCAGACCCAATGTTCTGCCTTTGCATTATAACCAATTTTAATTACAAACTCATATCAGTTCATGAACTCCTTTGTTTTCTATTAAAATGTGTTTAAATATCGCACATTTATTTGTCTTTGTAGCGTACAATTATCGAATGATGTGTGTTAAACAAAGAATTCTGATGAGCTGACTTTTTCGATGCTGCTTTTTACTCTTGACTCATTCAGAACTAATTAGCCATCTCACAGCTGAAACCCTTTTAGTGAAAGAGCTCTGGGCAACTTAAAGTAACAAACACTAGGCCGACCCCCTGACTTGGTCGGTATCGGGGGGCAAAAAGTATTCTGCCTACTGTAATACAGAAATACTTGAATAGTGGATGTTTGAAAGATGCGTTTGCACTTCGGCCCCGTCCCCTATAGCCCACTCCATCACGACCCCCCCCCCCCTCCACCACTCCACCTCCTTTCTTCCTTTATTTCTCACACTCCCGATCTCCCACTCCTCCCCTAGCCTATGACGCGCCGTAAATGGCACTTTCAAATAGTCCAAAATATACTTCGATACCCATCACATAAACGCACCCAACATGTCACAGGAACGTCTTAAAATACTCGAAATACAGAATCTCTGAGTGAACCCATATGTATTAAAAAACATCGACTTCAAATGCCGACTCAAAGCCATGCTGGTTTGACCTGAGAAAGTGAGCTCCGGATAGCTTGACCACGCGCCAGGCGTTCAAAATAGAAAAACTGATCTTTATGAGGGTGAAGCTCTTGGAGTTAAGAACGCAGATACCTGAGACAGCTGCTCTTTCGCTAATCCTCCCATGACCAAGACAAGATTGCTTGTCTGGGCCTTCTTGCATTTTTTTTTTTTTTACTTCCCCCCCCCCCTCTCTCTCTCTCTCTCTCTCTCTCTCTTTATTTTTCTCTCTTTCTCTATCAAAACTCTCTCCCTCTCTTTTTCGCTCTTTCTTTCTCACGCTCTCTTTCTCTTCCTTTTCCTTTCTTACGATCTTTCTTTTTCTCCTTTCCACACGGCCTCTCTCTTCTTCTTCTCTCTCCTGTATCGCTCGCTCTTTCTCTCTTTTTTTTTCTTATTTCTCTCTCTCTCTCGCTCTCTCTCTCTCTCTCTCTCTATTGCTTTTAATGTGAATAAAAGTTATTACATTAATGGTTTCCTCAATGTCTTTTTGTTCCTTTTCCCCCGCCTGAAGAACCATATACACGCATCATATTTTATATGGCCGTACATTTTACGATCGCGATCCGATTTTCTGCACATGTGCTGTAAATTGTGCTGCCGTAGAAATAATAGAGACAATCTATAATTGTTGTTGTTTTGGTTTGTTTTTGAGTTGTCGTTTTAATGCTATGTGTTATGCAGATGTTGAAGAAAATGTCTGGCAAGCGGAAATCAGTGGGCATAACGACACGTGTAATGAAACTGAAAACATTAAACAATCATCATAGACTACTGACGACTCAGTGCGTTAGGGCGAGTATTCGTGTTAGTCTTGGCCATGTCATGTGACATTTGCACCACTTTGAATCAAACTTAGTGGATTTTTTGCATAGACCCTGTTAAAACTGGCAATTTTAGTTCAGATTAGTGCAATATGACACGATGCCGACCAGCCGAACAGCCCTCTGACGCACTGATCCTTCGATCCTTTAGTATTATTGCCAATTTCCAACTGATCTCAAAGACAAAAAGCAAAAAAAAAAAAAAAACACACACGGATACACATAAAGGCATCGGTATAGGACAAACCATACAACAACACACAGGAAGTAGAATGTTTCATTCTTTTACTTCGTGAAAGACGCGGGGCTGTTATCTTCTTCTTATACCTGTTGGGCTTCGACAACCCTCCTTCAGCACACTCGACTCTGGCAGGCCCTCCCAGTTCGGCCCACGTCATTCCGGCGACCTTCACTTCAGCATCGACACTCCTGCGCCAAAGTCTGTTTCGGTTGACCAACTTTCCGTTTTGACTTAGGACAAGACAATGTTAAATATTTTGAATAATTCCGGATGTCGTAACAGTGGAGAGGGGAGGGGAGATGCTACTCTGAGAATCACATCACTTTTGAAAGGTCTTCCGGTTAAAAAAGACGATTGCAGCTTTCTCCAAAATCTCTACAAGTGTGGTATTTTCAAAAATACCGTCGTACAACGACCGCTTTTAGATTTCTTTTGATCCTATGTGAACGTTGTTAGGTAAAGTTAGGGTAAGCGTTAGAGAATGATCGTTACGCAGCCGTAATACTATGAAATAATGCGATACAAGAAGAGGACATTGTCACCTTTAGTACATGCGGTTCTCTATCTCTCCCGCTCTACTTCATATGAAAGGGTCCCTTTTTAAATTCCCGTTTCAAATTACATTATCCATGTTGTCTATCAAACACTGGAGTGTGGATAATGGCCCTAACAGCGCTACATTACCCACTGCCCTACATACATTGACACAAGATCGACAGTAAACACAGCCTATTAATGAAGAGACGAAGAGGCGCATGGTAAATGGCAAGGCTTCTCGTTAAACACTTAGCTTTCTAATGAAAGAACGGATCTACCGTCCATGTTAAATTGAATCTGGGGCAAATTTGCGCTGAATGCCATTAACTTGACAGAGACAAATAGAAAAACATATCACTTCTCTGTCAAGACAGTTGCATTATAATTTCGTCCCATGGTTGTCCTATCAAAATGAAACTTCATCATTAAAAAAAAAAAAAAAAGATTTTTATATCCAGGCAGGGTTTAGGTGTTATGATTCTGCCATTGTGTACATGTCTATCATCCTGGACATTGTGGATGTCTGTATACTACTACCTATGGTGGGTCAGTTTGTTAATTGACAGCATCTCTTAGATTTTAAAAATTTAATTTTGTCCTTGTTGATTTTATTTCAAGTTAAGGTAATTAGCTTACTACTTTGAAAAAAGTGTAGCTCAGCATATCCTAGCATATTTTGGTTCGGTTCAGTTTGGTGTGGTTTTATTTGGTTTGGTTTGATTTTGTTTGTTTTAGTCTGGTTTGGTCTTGGTTTGGTTCAAGTTCAGTTCAGTTTGTGGGTGATGATGATGAAGGAGATTGTTTTTAGTGCTCATAGTGAATAGCTGTCGCATAGCGCAGTCCGAAACGATAACAGTAGTTTTCCTGCTGCAAGTTGATGTCACGATTACAGCTAACCGATACCGATACCCTAGCTATATAAATGAAATAACGTTTCTGGAACTGTATGCAGACGATTAAAAAAAAGAAGAAGAAGAAGAAGAAAATAATAGCGAACATGCAAAACGCGATTAAAAGTAAACATAAGCCGATGATTGATGAGACAACTGTAAATAAAGAGCATGTCAGCAGGTAACTGACACGGTTGGCGGTGGAAAAGACGATATTATCAGCAAACAAGCGGTACTGGTAGTTAGTGCATTTGGATCCCTCTTTATTTCACACATTTATCAGCGGGCAAACTGCCTCTGAGCACACCTTGGTCAACAACGTACGCTGCACGTCTATCAAAATAATGTCTTGTCATGTCATGTATTTTTTATTGAGGTGAATGGGTGGCTGAGTCAATGTATAGATAGACACTTGGGCTGTTTTCTTACTGTACGAAATCGATACAAGTGGTGTAAGCATTTTCTTTGGTTTAATACACACGCGTATTTTTTGTTATATTATGTTACTCCCTTATTTATATCCTTTCGCGGGTGAATAGTTCACATACTCGTAATTATGCCTTCATTGGTTATACTAATGTACTTTCACGAAACGCCTCTATCATCACAATTTAATTATTTCTCCACGTAATCAAATATCACAGGTTACAACAATAATGAGTGACAATCTGTTATATAATATAAACTTAATTTTCTAAAGACTACATTTTCTTCACTGTGTGATTAAAAAAAATAATAATAATAAATGAAATCAATGCTATCTTGATTATCTCCAAATACAAGTTTCCTGGAAAATGCGTGTTGTCAAAGAAAGTATATTCGCGTTTCCAGCACCCGAGATACACATGTATAGGTATTGCACACGTTTTCAGTGAGAAAATAAACAGATCACAAATAAATGATGATACAAAGATAGGATTCTCAACTATCAGTACTATTATACCTTCATGTTCATTTAAAATGTCGGACGTCTAGGTTGATTGCGTTTTGTATGGTTAAGCAACATGTGAAAATATATAGCTATCAAAATGCCATGCTGAGTGGCATACAGTATTAACAGAGCATTAGATCTGTTTCACTTGTACTAAAAGTATGATACTGAAATAAATAAATAGATATTTATTGTAACTACCAAGACTCGATAAACTATGTTTAAATATAATGGCACTTCTATATCAAAACCGGAAAGATTTTTTGTCAGCTGCTAAAAGTTTTTCTTCATTCCAAATTACTATGCTGATGTTATTGATTGAAGATAGCAGTGAATTAGTCTGGATTTGAGCCAATTTCTCAAGATTCAAAATATGGGACACGGGAGCTATAAGTTCAAAAAACCTTAAATCAACCTTTTAATCTTTTGCAATCCATAATGACAAACATGGTAAAAGATTGAGTTCAAGTCAATATCGTCGAACAATGAAATTTTGAGTGGGCCTAGGTTTTATGAAATTATAGCCCCAAAGCAGAGACTCTTGCTGCAACAAGTATTCAGTGGACATAATGGTCCGAATAATGGTGTTTAGATAAAAAGCGCCTAGTGCGATTTTATGCTGACTTCCCACGTTATACATGTTACCTGAGACAGATAATGACATATCCGCGAGGAACAAGTGAATGGGACGCCTTAAAAGAGCGGACGCAGGAATATTAAATTAATGATTCTTATAACAGCATAACCCTGGTGTGAGTGCTTCGAAGTTCTTAATCTAGACTTTTTTTTTTTTTTTAAGTCACATCATAGATAGAAACTTAATACAAACTATTTTGGTATATCACTATCAGACTGTTATATTTTTTTCACACTTGTTGTTGTTGTTGTTGTTGTTGTTGCCTTACCGGGTTGACAACATTGGTAGTGTTACAATGATATGTTGATTGTTCTTTTTATTTTCGCCTACTAAACCGAGTCAGTACCGTTAGACATTGCCACTGCAGCGAAAAAGGTGGAAAACAATTTTGAGTTAGGATTACAAATACGATCTTCCTCCTCTTTTTCTAAATTCTGTTTATTTCTCTCTATCCCCAAATTAATGTGGACTTCACAAGAGATATCAAATAACATGTATCGTTGTAGAAAATTCATAGGAGTATCGCCCGCTAGGGCCACTTAGAGAAGGTTTAAAAAATGGAGAAAATCGGCACAGAAAGTAAATAAAATGAATTCTTTGGAACTGAAAATCGCCACTGAGTTTCATAACTTAAAAATATCTTCTTGTGTGCTTTAAAACCCCACAGAGAGAGCATTTAACGTTCAAGATTTGCGAAGGGCAGAACTTATCATCAAACAAATCCAACAAAAGACCCTTTCCAGTGCTATGCAACTGAAGAAAAGTGGTTTCCTCGATACTCCAGACTACACTGAAAGAGGGCGTAATTCTAGACGAGACACATAAAACATGCTCGTTATATATCAATTTAGTATGCCAGCACATTGCCGGTATATACGGTTATTTATGGAGAGTAAGCCAGGCAAAAAAAAAAAAAAAAGGTGGGGGGGGGGGGGGGGGGCTGTGGGTGGGGGGATTCAGCAAAGGGTTTTTGAAAAAGGATTTGCAATGATCATGAAAGTCCTTTAATAGCTCTTACTCAACCGTTCCCTTTGAGTCTGTGTTTTGTGACGCTATTTGCGACACTTAAGTCTACGTGCTCGTATGTTGCTCGTCTGTGTGCTATGTCTCATCAACTATGAAAGCAATTTCTTGAGGATAAATAAAGCTAACCTTTTGTTATCTTATGCCATATTGTCTTCTACTAGTTCCATACAGACACATATGGTCATTATACAGGTCTATGGTAATACTTAGCACCGGGAGTCTGTTTTCTTGCAACAAATAAGATAAATTAATTTTGATACTACAAGCTATCACAGTATTAGTCAATGTTCGTCTGTTTCCCATTATCTGACGAGGACTGTTAGTTAGTTTGTTAAATTGTCTGCTTTCGGACTATCACTTGCACATAAATCTAGGTCTTACCCTTAACCACTAGTAACACTTTAACTCCGCAAATCCCTCTATGTGTCAATTTTCTCAATATCAAACTTTGCACATTGGTTAAGCCCCATATTCTGCTCGGGAACAAAGGGCCACAACAGCACTCCTCCATCAGACGCGGTTTTGGGAGCCCGTCCGTTGGAAGAGTGTCGTGGTGGCCCTGTTGTGGCATCAATCACGCGGGTCACTATTAATAGGCCTATGCAAAATTATATCAACTGAGCATTTATTTACGGAGACTCTCCGATCACATGCACACACATACACACACACACACACACACAATTTCTCTCACATACGCACGCACGAGTGCGCATGCATACACACGAACGCACACAGTTAAATACCTCTAGTTTCTTTTTTTTTTTTATGAAAAACACTTACGGGTGCATAGAGTTAAGGCAGTTTTTTGAGAGCAGGAGAGAAATCCATAGTTCTGGTGGGGTTTAAGCAAATTTTTGTATGTATGTTCGAACATGATTATGTGTATGTGTGAAGAGAGATGAGGGAGAGAGAAAGAGGTGGGGGGGGGGGGGGGGGCAGGGAGAGAGAGAAAGGAGCGAACAACTTCAAAAAACCGAGACAGAGAGA
>JBCAUA010840717.1:0-13677 GCA_038406235.1 Peronia verruculata
TTTTTTGACCACGGTTGTGGACAGCTGAGATAACCACCACTACAGGAGGTTGAAAAGCTTATAAAAACCATAACCCTACGTATATAGGCCTAGCGTGCACGGTTGATTTTGAAGTGCCCAGGCCGTACGGTATTTCACCCAAAATGCACATAACAGTCGAAATCTTTGAAATAATATTACAAAAAGGGTTTAACTCTTGGCCACAGTGCATCAAAATTCAGTTTTTAGGCTAACTGATGTTTTTCAGCCTCACAATCTAGCACAGACACAACACTACAACAGAAGTGTCAGAAGAGAGCAGGTTTTCATCCAAAAGCCAGTTTTTCTTCAAATTGAGTAGATCTAGATCTAGAATCTAGATCTAGATCTACACCAACTTACAACAACAGTGGAAATTCGTCGTTATTGCTTTAGTTCAAAAAGGAGCACCATACAAAGAGTAATTTAGAAAATGCTCAATCATTTTTGACCGTTTGCCATTTCAGGACGACACAATAACAAAAGTCGATAGAGTAATACTGTAACTTCGACGTAGAAGAGCTCTAATTTTCAAGGGCTTTGTGGGAACGACTTCAAGGAGAGCGTTGGATAGTTGGATTGGATTAGATAGAGGACATCACTTATTACTATTCTGTTTTAACCGCATCCTGTATTCATGCTGTAGAGATAAACTCTAATAGTCGTGTAGTTACATTGTAGTAATTCTTAGAGAAGCTTATGCAAGAATTTATTTTGATCAAAGGTTTCAGTATGTTTCTCTCCTAAGGTCTATGAAAAGATCTTGTCTGACAATGTAAATCAGACATTTAAACAAAAAGATCAAGTACGTTATAAACAGGCCTGCACAGACTAATAGCTGATTTTTGGATGAGTTCCAGAAGTTTGAAGTGTAACTGTCAAGTCTGAATTCATATGGCACCGGGTTTCTTTGTACTAGCTGGTTTCTAGACATCTGGGCCTTACTAATTTTATTATCTTTGTTATTATTATTATTATTATGTTGCTCATTTTTTTTTTTTTTTAAACTGTGGTCTTGTTCAACTCATTTGCTTTTAATTCTCAGATCCAGAAGTACATCTTTTTTTTTTTTCCATCGGTCAACAGATGTCCGCAGTAGACGCAGTGTCTAGTATCTCTGCACGCATTAGATTAGAAATCGAGTAGGCCTATAACAATAGCTGTGCAAGACAACGACTGCATGATTAGTCAGTAGTGATATGGTTATGATAACTGACGTTATTGACTTTGAAGATGTTGACAGGGGAGGTAATGTCAGTTGTGCTGATGATGGTGGTGCAATGAGAAAATTGTCAATATTAACGGAGGGGGGGGGGAGGAGTCCTGAAAATGGGGTTTTATTATCAAAATTCCAAATAGGTTTTTTGTTATTTTGCACTTTGACTTTTTCTGATATGAGACAAATACCGGTTGGGGCCAGAAACGTCTTCCTTATGCTCCAAAAACCGTACCACAAAGAAGAGAATTTATAGAAAGATTATAAAAAATACAGTCATGTTTCTCTCAAAATGCAAGGGGACGCAGTGGCTCAATAGGTAGGGCGTCTGCTAATGGAGAAAACAGGTTGGGATCTGAGGTTTAGAGTGCCTTGGTTGGGATCGACTCGCAGGTCCTGCATTGGGGGATGGAAGGACACGATGATCGAAAACCCGCATTTTTTTTTTTAGTGAACGATCCCTGGCTTTCTGTGGGTAGGGAAGCCCGACGTCTAGCCTTCTCGGATAAGGGCGAATATATTTCAGAGGTCCCGTGTGTACGGTACAAACATTAAAGAACCCTTGGCAGTTCAAAATCGATGGAAGAGTAGGCTTGAGTGTCGCTGTCTTGGCAAGATTTCCAAATTCGAAATTTCTACTCACAAAATTCTCAGCAAAAATTGACAACTTCTAAAAGCCGAGATAATCCTATCTCTTAGGGTTAAAAGGCTTAAGAAAAACAACTCTCAAAATGCACCTAAGGCTTTTTATTTTTATTATTATTATTATTTGAAAATGTATTTCTCAACCAATTGACGTCAAATTTTTATTATAATTTCCTTCATAGGAAGTGTTTAAAAAATAATATGCATTCCTTTTTCTAATTTTTCTTTCTTTCTTTCTGTCTTTTTTTTTTTTTATGGAAAAGCGGGCATTATGACTAGAAAATAACTAATTTTAAAAACACAAAATCCGTTATGGTGGCGTTGTCATGCAACCGGATGCAACACATTTTTTTTTTTTTTATTCCTCGCTTGTCCGTTCATTTAATCATGCTGAATCCCATTTTGAAGTTTCAAAAGTTCTCAGTCCAAGTATTAAAAAAAAAAAAAAATCACTCTCAGGACCCGCAACCCCCCCCCCCCCCTTTTAATGATGATGGTGACAGTAGAATCAACATCAGTTCTGATGATGATGGTCGTGATAAAAGAGCTAATGTCACCTTTGATGAAGATAGTGACAACGAAGGATCTCACGTCAGTTCCGATGATTATAATGGTTACAATAGAGTTAGTATCATTTCTGATGATGGGGTAGTGACTATAAAGCTAATGCCACTTTTGATGATGGTGGTGGTGATAAGAGAGCTAACGTCACTTTTGATGATGATGATATCGACAATAGAGTAATGTCATTTCTGATGATGATGGTGGTGACAATGGAGCAAATGTCACTTTTGATGATGGTGGTGGTGTCAGTGGAGGAAATGTCAGTTTATGATGATGGTGGTGGTGTCAGTGGAGCAAATGTCATTTTATGATGGAGCTGCACTGTTGCCGATGACAATCATAACAGTGGCGTGATGTGGTGACGATAGTGACAGAGGAATAGCAGTAAGTTTTACTGACTATAGTAACAGAGCAGTTAATTAACTTTTGTGGATAACGCTAGTTATGACAATGATGGTGACAGTTATTGAACTGCTAGATCCAGGACTGAAAATGTACGGATTGTTCCATTGCTAGAATCATTCCAATAGAATTTCATCAATCTCCTGGAAAATCCCATCCACCCATGACCTTGGCCTTGCCTCGACCGGAAGTTTGCCTCGCCTCTTGGCTTCACCCTGTTACGGTGGGTAGGAAATACATGACTAAAACTCTTTACCATGAATGCCAGACTCATAGAGCTCAAGATTTCGGAGGGGGGGGGGCATCGCGGAAGTCCGTTAGGCGTTATTCTACGTCATTGAATCATTGACACAACACAATACAAGTGTTACTAGGAAGGCATTTATGTTCAGTAGACTCACAGTGAAGAGTGTAAGTCATAAGTTTCCTTCCCACGGCAACAGGGTCAAACCAAGAAGTGAGGCAAACTTACGGCCGAGCCAAGGCCAAGGACATCCATGTACTGGGATATTGGTGAAATCTTTTGATTACTGCCAATGTGTGTTAACTGTGAACGCTGCCATTTGTCTGTCCTTGAGAATGTTCTGATCTTCGGCCTGCTCATTCCATATATATCAGAATATCTATATCGCATTAATTAAATGTCCGGATTGGTTTCAAGGCAAAAAGCGACAAATGCCATTTATGAAAATTCTGAGTTATACCCCTCAATTATGGGAATGGTGATAGTGCTAAGTGGTAAAGACTTTCTTTTTCACCAAACCAGACTTATCTTTCCCGAAAGTCTTCAGAAAATTCCAGCACTTAATGATAAATTACTAACTACTGGAGAACAGATTGTCATTTTTCGCTAAACCGCGATTTTGGGTATGTCTCATTTGGCCCTGAAACCCTTCTGACGTTCTGAGGATCTGTTGGAGGCGCCGCTCATCTCTTGACATAACAATTCCTCCTACCTAGGTGAACACTTTCAGTGCCAGCAGATAGGACTAGGGTTAAAGCAGGTGTGCTGAATAAATATGTATGGTTTATGAAAGAAAGAAAAAAAAAAAAAGAACTTTTAAAGATTAGAACGCGAAATAACCTGAGTCCTCATATAACAGAATAAAGTTTCAAACTTACGTGACATATTTGTCCAAAAAGTATTTACATAAGGACCCATGTTGCAACAGATTAGTCACTTAACGCCTTTTTCTATTATTAACCTCTTTGGTTAAGCCCGAAAGTTTATGTATGTCATTCACTAGTTGTTCTTATAATATAAAAGTTATACACAATTAATGTATCAAGAAAGAGAACACAATAATTAAATAATTGTTAAACGAAATCAGTGGTACATCAATCCCTTGCACCGGATGACCTGTGTTCGAAGCTGAACATAATTCGTGAAAATACTAAGCACCAAAGACATAATATATAAAATGCACCCGCTTCATATTCCGAAAGAAGTGGGCGATTTTTATAAGACGAAAAAGTGAGAATTATAGACATTCATTTCTGCCAATAGCTCTATGCTTATCACACTGAAATATTGATTCTTGGCGCCAGTCATTTTTGTTCCCATGTAGGTGTAAGTGTAAATGTAGCTTGAATAATTACTATTAGTTGTCCTGGGTTTCATCAGTTCCTTTTTCATTTTAAATTTCCTGTTGAGGACAAGAAACATTATCCTATCTCCTCTGATCTCAGTTCAATACAACAACTGATGAATACTAAGCTCGTGAGATTATGAGATGTGATATTTTAGCTCTGTAGAATGACACACTAGTCAGTACCTTATGGTGTAATATTTTTACAGGCTTGCCATAATTTAACGGCACGAATTAGACATTTTAAAAAAAATATACCAGCGTTTTACACCGATTTTAAAATGAAAATTTTAAAAGTTGACACTCTCCCTTAGCAAAACACTACAGAAGTTTAAAACTACGAGAATTTGGAGTGTCTTACCTTCGATCGACATTTATTATTCTGACAATGATGGCTAATTTTATCCCAGAAAGAAACACAGGACTGAAGGCACCAGTGTTGTGGTGATGAAAGAATTAATTCTCTGCTTGCATTCTGTATTTTTTTTTTCCCACAATGAGCATTAAAGGAATTACCACTGCTAGCCACGATTTTCTTGGCTCTTGTTTCAGTAAAGAAAATGAATACGGCAGATAATGTATATATCCTAAACACCATCTCATTTTTAGACAACTTTTTCTACTTTCCAAATATAATTCACTCCTTCTAAAATTCAAACAGCTCAAAAGTGGCGATAACCCAAAACAAATAAGCAAACAAAAAAAAAGACAAACAATCAAACAAACAAACAAACCAACAAAAGTGAAAAACCAAAAAAAAAAAAAACAAACTGCTTTGTACTTTTATGTCAACACCATTTTATTTTTGTTTTATTATCACTGGACTGGTATTTGGACTGAAAGAGCTTTATATTATATAAAAATCATGCCATATAATACATTGCCTTCTCATACATTCCGCAGCACCAAGATATGTTGGAATAGTGGAGGGGTATAAATCATCAAAGGACAATTTAAACAATCTAAAAAGACTTCGACATTAACCATGAGAGGAAACAAAATATAGCACTCATAGGTAATTTTACATGATTTATAATAAATCTGACCCAGTCTTCCATAAGGAAGAGTTCAATACCCAGTTGTACATAAATCATTCAAAAAAAATCCCTCAGCTGTCCCATTTGGCAATTTGTCTCATAATGTAACTAATAAATCTCCCAGTCAAAATAAAAGCCACACATACTGGTACAAAAAAACAAATTAAAAAAAAAAATACATGTACAACTAAACACAAAACAAAAATACAATTCTGAATAATGTCCACCCCAAGCCATAAAAATAAAGCAGAATATGAATAGCTATTCTTTTTCACTAGTCCTCTAACTTCCCCTCGCTAAACAAACTTGATAAGATGGGGGTTTTTGGGGGTTGGGAGGAGGAAGAAAAAAGAAAAAAAGCGCTGTGGTCATTTTTTTGCTTGAAATTTATGTTTGTTTTATCATTACTGGATTGGTATTTGGACAGAAAAAGCTTTATATTTTATATAAAACTCATGCCATATAATAGACTGCCTTCTCATACATTCCGCAACACCAAGACATGTTGGAATAGAGGAGGGGTATAAATCATCAAAGGATGATATAAACAATCTCTGGACGATTTGGACCCCATGAAAAATTCTGAAAAAAAACAATGGAGTATGGAAAACGTTTTCTTTCTAACACAATAACTTTGTTATATTCTTCTGTCATTAATACATCAAATAAAAAGAAGTTATGGTTTTGGTAATTATCTTGCTCTTCAAAACAAGGAAAATTTTTTTTTTTCATTCTTCTGCAATGCTTGTTTACTAAATCATGTGTCAGGCAAAGAGAAGTGAAAGGGCTGGTGGAAAACAATTCCCATGAAAGAGACGAAACACAATCAATCACAAAAATATATAAGAACAAATTATATATGATGCAAATTATGAGAGTGAGATGAAAACTTTCAACAATTTGAGACGCACAATGAACCATTTTTTTTTTAACAGCAAAATACCTTCTTTCCCCAGAAATAAGATAGGTATATAAAATAAACTAATGATATGATGCGAATAAATTTAACTTATTATGATAATTTTTTTTACATTTTTTTTTTTGCACCTTGTCATGCTCATACAATAATTGCCAGCGTCACTTCTTGGCCAAATTGGGTTTCAGCAATAGCAGAATATCACATTTTTTAGCCACATTATTCCTAAAACACTGTTTCTCATGTTGAATTTCAATAAAAGCTTGACCATTTGATATAAACCATGCATGTTGATGCTGTATGGTAAATAAATTGTTCTTTCCCCACTATTCTCAGTAAAGCCAAAAATGTGACAATATATGTCTTTGCACCTAGGGCAAATGAGTTGGAAGTCACTCTGGGCAATCACCAGTTATGGACGTTCTTGACTATTTTCCAATTCAGATACCAAATTTTTCTTTTCTGGTTAGAAATGGTTGAAATTTGGTTTTGTGGAAAGTAAAAAAAACATTTTGGTATCTCAGTTGGAAAATTGTTAAAAACGGCCATGATTTGAAATCTCCTCGAACAACTTCCGACTCGTTTGCTCTGGGCACGAAACATATGTTTTCCATAAGAAGTGCCAGATGGATTAAATTTCCTTCTTCACAAGGCTTCATTTATATCCCATGAGCCAGGCAAAGGAGGCCATTTGGCTGACAGTAAAAAACGATATTTTAATGGCATAAGTCAATTCTTAAGAAACAGGTCAGATGATGTTAGTCATACAGTAACTGAATAGTTTTGAATAAAGGACACGGAACATTCAGAAAACTTCAGAAATAGAATAGAACTTTCTCAGACTGACTTGATACTCATTCATACTTGCATTGATTCTACAATGTTAACATACCAGCTACAACAAAGGAATGTCGACAGAATCAATAATAATAGTTTTACAGAAGAATCTTGACTTCATTTTGCTATCTTTCTTTTGGTATCATTTTTCCACAGTCCAGTGTTATGTATTATTAAGAGATCTCTGGATGATTTGGCAGTTTTGGATTTGGTCTCATTAAAAAGTTCATTTCTCATAAAACCTCTTCCTGAAGAGATCTTTTCTTCAAAAAGAAACAAAGTAATCACTGAATGCAAAATATAGTATTTCAGACAAATATTAATACAAATATGTGGAAGCTTTTATAAATCTAATGAAGAACTAAAAACTGTTGCTCTTCAGGACTGATTGGGACAATAAGAAGAATTGTCAAAAAAACAAAAAAAAAAAAAACACTGCTATTGTAGAAATTCAGAAAATGCCTGATGGAGGTAATAAAAAACTCTATCTGAATATAATTTTACAGTGATCTAGATTTTGGAATTTTCCAAATATCCTCTTCAAGAGAAACTAGATCATGTGGTACCGTAAATGGGACTATAGATCAAAGTGCATAATACAGAACCCAGTCAAAGAGCCATTTTGACAATCTGCCTAATTACTTCCCTTTGCCAAAAGCAAAAGATACATGTATACCATAACACGAGCATTGTAAAACAGGGAACATGGGTAATCAAAAACTGAAAATTTCACCATGTTATACTGAAAATGTTTGTATCTCATTGCAATTTTTTTTTTTTTAAAAATAATTTTCTGACTCACTTGTTACAATTAACAAGAGAAGATTATTTTCCCTCTTCAAGTCAAGTCAATTTGATTAAGGCTTTTCAACCCCCTCTCACGGGGGTTATCTCAGCCCCCATTCTCAAGCATCGGTCATGCCAGGCCGCGCCACGGGTGGAAAAAGCAATGGGCAAGCACAAGTCCCGCCCGTTCGCTCTTCCGTTGCTAGATCTCTTCTCTGGTGTCCTGCCTCCATTTCTTCCTCTGTTGTATTTGCTGGAACGCCTCCGTGAGCCCAACTCACACACAAACATGCCCTTCGGACATAAAAGCCAAATGTGTAAAATTGGGCTCGTAGCCTCGTAAAAGGCTAAAGGCTTTTCCCTCTTTGCAAATGCTTATATCTTTTGTACTCGGTAAGGGGAAGTAATTTAGTTAGCTGAAAAAAAATGGCCCATTAATATGCATGGAAAGTTGCACTATCATTGTTCTTGCCTTCTGTTAAAAAAAGATTATTCTATCTTTTTTTTTTGGTCACAAGTCATTTGGTGTTGCAAGCAACCACTCAGGTTTTTTTAGTACTTTTTTCAGGCCTATATGGCATGCTAGTGACACCTACAATATGTCATTCTTGATAAACCACTAAGCTGCATAAAAAGACCGATGTTCTGGGAACTGGTCATAGCACAAAGTGTTTCACAGACTAAACAAGGGAGATAACTACCTTCTTTCAAGTGATAACTCACATCTCAGCACCATCATGGTGAACTCTGCCAGATTCAGAACCAGTACTTTTATAAAAAATTGTTCCTCTTCCACTCTCACTTATGCACCATAACTTTTCAACATACATATGACACATTCACCTTGAAAAATTTCTCATACATGTTATAAAATAAATGTAATGACATGATTACTGATTACTGAAATGCATGAGCATCTTTCATATCTATCTCTTACATTTATGAATACAGCTATTTAGAACAGGTCCATGTATGTTGCTCACAGTTTTCTAGATTCTTAAGCATTAAGTTTTTACATAAAAGCTTGGAAAGAAAACAATCTAAGCATTTTGCATTTATTCATGAAAGAGATCTAGTCTGCAAAACCAAAAAATCTGGATTGTTAAATTAATTTCTTTTACTAGTTCAAAATCAGCCAAAATCAATCATTAGATTAAAAAATAATAAATCACAAACTGGGATTCAATTATTGTTCTGTAACAAAAAATTGTTTTGATCAATAAGATTAAAGATAAACTATTTCTCCAGAAATCCAACGCAAACTGGCATTCAATATTTCTTTTCTTTTTCTAAATCTTGCTGGCATGCAATGTATTGCAAGAAATTGCATAGCTTGGTTTCTTTGTAAAATATTTCGTTGTTTCGTCTGAACCATTCTGCATAACATAGTCACATTTTCAGGATGTCGTTTTCTCCGACAAGCAAACTCACAATAAAAGCACAACTCACTTAAATGCGTAGAATGCGTAGAAATGATCATTTTTGCATCTTCTGTTCCAATAAAATACTTTGGCACCAGAAATTACTGCCAGAAGTAGCATACATGTAAGTATCTTATTGTCCTCCAAATATTGCAATTAAAACTTCACCCTATTTAATGTTTGCTTTGTTAAAATAAAATTTAATACTTTTACCCCGGACTCATAAAAAAAAAAAAAAAAATGAAGGAAGAACAGTCCAAGAAGATGGGGTGAGTTTTGCACTTGACTAGTCCTTCACTTTTGCCACAAATGGAAAGTTGTTTAGCTTGTTACCCGAAATTAATTCTCTGGTTTTGCCGGAATTAATTCTTGTCATCAATTTGTTAGACTGGGGTATACAAGAATACAGCAGACAAAAAAACACAAATCTCTGCTTTTTCGAGCAACTTCTGCTAGTTTGTTTTTCTGTCATAGAGCTTGTTTAGTTCTGAGGTGGTTCCTTTTACGGCCAAGTTGCATGAAATTTTTCGGCTAACCAGATGTCAACCCAAGTGACGACCGACTCATAACTTTGGCTGCCACGCCTTGACCCAGCAACAACTGAATCATCACTTTGGGTAATAAAAGTTAGAAGGAAAACAAATCACCATCCTTTTTTATTTGATAAAATGTTAACAACTGAACTACTGGCAAAACTATGATGGCACCATAGAAAGGAATCACCTTATACATGAATTTTTCATAGCAAGCCAAAATACATAGAATGAGTTGTCAGTCTCTAAGTTTCTTCAAGAGCCCATGTAGCCAACAAAGTTAAGCGAACAGGCTGGTGATAAACAATCCCCACTAAAAAGTTATTCTAATGGCCAAAATAAAATCATTCAAGCCCACACCTATTTCATCCAAGCTTAGATAAAATGACAAGTAAACTGGAACATTACATTGTGGATGGAGTAGCTTTCTGAATGGCAACTCATAACCTATCATTAAACTTCAAATAATCCTAAAAACACTATTTATATCTAAAAAGGAGCATAAAAAATAAATAAATAGGTACAAAAAAAAAAAAAAACAGCAACAAGAACTGACAGGTCTTGGATAATTTCTGAAAAAATTTGGACCGGCATATCATGATGATAACATGAGGCAAGTTTTCCTTTCCAAGCACAAACTGAAAAACTATAAACTATACACAGGGCAATGGCCTGCATGGTTTCTGCACATTCAGAAAAAAATGGGTCTCCATCATAGAATTCTATCAGGTAGCCTAACTCAAAACATGAAAAAATATGATATATGTCCAATAGTTTGAACTTTTAACATGTGAATATTTCTGTTCCTAATAAGTCGACTAAACATATAACTTTGCATTCAAAGCAGAAAATATAACTTTTTCAAACGTTGAAAAAATTAATGAAAACAACAAATACAATGTCTGGAAGTTTTATATGATTACATGATATGTCTTTTTTATTGAATACTCTTTCATTCTTGTGCCAGATATACAAACAAAATTGAGTCTGAACTTGCTAAAGGATAAAAAATCTTTAGGATAAAATTATTACATTTTCCTCTTAGTAAAGCATGTAACACAAGCATTTTTCTTGTGCTGGGGAAACTGTGAAGCCTTTGAAATTACATACAACTGTAATACCATAAACTTTTCAGGCTGACATCAGAAGATTAAAAACTTGTTTCAGTCTGTGACACTTGGAACAATTAACTGACATAACAGGGGCTTGAAAATTGTTTCAAAAAGTAAGTGAGAAACATAATATCTCCTGAAACAATTTGGTCTAATTTTTTTTTTAAAAGTGAACTTTTAAAAATCTTTCCATGGTAAAATATTTCCCTGGGTTCAAAATTAAAGGAATGTTTAGTTTTTCATAACATAAAACACACACATACACACAAAAAACAACAACAACAACAACAACAACAACAAATGCCCACATCATAACACAGGTAATAGAGATACATAACATACCTGCCTTGATTCATTGTGCATAAAACTGGAACTAACAAAACTTTGCAGATATGACAAGCCAGCTGATGAGTTGAACATCATTTTGAAAAACGCTGAGAGAATAGAGAGCATTGCACGTCCCTGCTCCGAAAAACCACATAGAGAATTTCTTAATCTTTCATCTCATTTAATAGTATGGGCTTTTGGTTGACTGGGCAATCTTGTGGACAGAGAGATTCATATTTTTAGGTACATATCTCTGCCAGCTGCTACAGGGCTAATAGTATATATATCTATTTGGACACTTTTGCCTAGAACCTGTACTTACAGGTTATGCAGTGTCTAACATATTCTGATGTTATTCATAATAATTTAGCCTGTGTGTTTATCTGTGTGACTGTACCAATTGTGTCATTCACTGGATGTGAGTAGGAAATGAAACTCTCTGACATTCAAAGCAATCCCACTTTTCCGCATCCAAGAATAAGAAAGGACCAAAAAGAATATCTTAGTATAAATGTGACACGATCAATTATCCATAAATATAAATAAATCCCGTGGAGTAAAAGCCATACAAAAGCACTAAAAAAACACTTGATTTAACTACAGTTAAGTATGTTATTTTAAACACAACATGTGTAGACAGTGATTTTCCATGATTACTTTATCAAATCCTGTAAAACTCAATTTGGTGGACCCATTTACATGAACCAAAAAGAGATGCAGTTGTGAAATATCGAACAATAGTTCTTTCTTTAGTAGGCCCTACAAATAAATTTTTGACCTTTGAACGTACAATAAACTTAACTGTATTAAAATTCTGCACTGTGACAAGTCAATACTTAAAATGTTTTAAGTCTTCATAATTAAGATCAGTTACTCCCGACAGGAAGTAATGTTGATAATTGCTACTGTCAACAGCTTACATGCTCTCAATAATGATTGTCCAGCATTCATGCTAGAAATATTCACAAATTAGTAACAGCGGCAGAAATTTTTCAGGACTTGTAGACCAACAGAAAGAGATGACTGGACAATGATATGGAGTGGAATACATGTAGTAAAATTGTTTCAAAAGTGGTTGGGTGGAGATCTTTCATAGATGTGACCTTTGCTACAGACAAGATGTTGATGAAGAGGAAATCAACAGACAATTGTAGGATAATTTGAACGATGATCATGCTCACCTGCCACACAGGTAGAGACCAGAGGAGGGAGGGGCTGCTTCAGATCTCCATAACTGAGGTAAGAAAAATAACGCCATAGGTCCTGAGTTCCTGCCTCACGATGGTTGCTTGATGGTCATATATACTGAATTCTATTAATGCGTGGATATCAGCAATGATGTTTATTCTCTGATGTGATAGAAACATCACTGATTACACATTGCAGTCAACATTTGGGTCACATTCTCGCTGTCCAGCCTATGTGTTGACCATCCTATATAGACCCTTCATCTAACAATGACGTAGTCTCTTAACATTCAACTTACATGATAACAATCCCACTTTAAGCATTTCAACTCTCTAATGCTGAGAATACAGAGCAAATATGGGATTATTAGAATTTAAAACTGAAACTTCTTAACATGGAAACTGGAGCTCCAATCACATGAGAAATACCAACCATAACATTACAGCAACTCACAAGAAATGACTGAAATAAAAACCTGATTACAACATTTGGAAGGAGAATGAACATTTTCTGTGTTGTTTCAGAAAGGAAAAGATGGAATCAAGCAAAATGGACATGTGTGTTCAAGGAAGTATTGCTGTGAAAAATCCTCAGGAGGTAAACAAAAGTGGCAAGAGAGACATTTAATAAAACCCATAATAACTTGAGCGTTGTGGAATAAAATTTTCCCAGACTGACCAATTGAGAAACAAAATTATTAATTCCACACACTGTATGTTTCCTCACCATGGACAAAAATCGAACCATAACTCTACCAATGGGGAGACAAAAAGTGGTCCATATTGCATAGATGATAATCTCTCTACCTTCTTACAAACATAATGTTACACACTGGAACACAAATCACAAAATCTGAATGAAACAAATGAAATTGAGGCAAAATGAAAAAAACAACAAAAAAGACACAAAAGAAAGAAATAATATGATGGGAAGCATTGCAAACAATCTTACAAAAAGCACGTCAATAGATTTTCGGTGAAACAAAATGACTGAAATGAAATAATTTTTTAGCAATTAGGTATTTTTTTCAAAATCACATGACCTAGGAAACATTGCTCACATGTGGCTTTGTTTATATGATGTGAC
>JBCAUA010840728.1:0-11998 GCA_038406235.1 Peronia verruculata
GATAGATAGATAGATAGATAGATAGATAGATAGATAGATAGATAGATAGATAGATAGATAGATAGAGAGAGAGAGATGGGGGAAATACACAGATGGATGGACAGACAAGCAGGCCGACAGAATGACTGTAAGGGGCAAACAAATGGACAAAGAACTGCAACGAGCAGTCAGTGCTGTCAGGAAAGGTTATCACTTCAAAGACAAAACGTACTATGTCAGAGATGAAATTCGCCAATAGATATGACATTTACTTCAAGCATATATGACAGGGACTGACATCTATACGTGAACACTAACAACAGTGTCCGTTCAGAACATCACTCTCCAAATACACGACAAGAAAAACCAAAAAAGGATACTAATAAACGAGAGATATGGAAGTCGGTGGCTATACTGAAACATAGGACTGCTAGGTAAAATCAATTACAGTAAAATGCCCTTTGGTCCTAGACCAGATAGTTTGAAAGGCACCATTTGTTTCCAAAGTAAACGACAACACAGTCTTTGGTGATCTTACTCTAGAGATCAATATTAAAACGTTATATACGCCCAAGAAAAAAAGGACTAATACAGAAATCTTACATAATATATATTCCAATAATTTGACCGTTGTAAATCAGAGAGTGTAAAATTCTAATTCCTCCAGAAATGTGCTTTATTTTTTCTCCTTTTTTTAAAAACAAAATTGAAAACCTTCTCCTGTACAAGAAGCAATCATTCAATTAACATTGTCTTTCGTGTACAGCAATGCCTTCTTTACGTTTTACATATTCTCTGGATTGCCCTGTTGAAGAGCTAATTAAGCTGGAAAATTTGGCGAATTTGATATCGACATCCAGGTATTCACTGCTGGACAGACAGTCATCTTGGTTTTAAGACATTTGTTTTTAAACAGTGAAATGTTCCGTGATAGGGAGAAATGCTGTTGAGAAGGATACAGGGCGTTGTTAATAAATAAATAAATATATAAATAAATAAATAAGATACTATAACATAACATAGCATAAGGCTCCCAAGATCAAGATAACATAAACAGATATAAAAAAAAAAAAAAAAATGCGTGACAAGACATCAGTCTGGTAAACATCCGTGTATTCTCTATTTACTTTTCCACATTGTGATAGCTATATCATATTTTCTATCGCTGTCTGCAGGATGCAATCATCGAGAGGTGGCACAGGTGTTTTGTTCTGGTTTGGTTATGTTATCTAAATGAATAATCTGTATAAAAATAACTTGATAGATCGATCTAAATCTAGATCTTTGCATTAAAAAAAAAAATCTCATGTTTGTCCCGGTTTCCCATGTAAACAGAACTGATTGCCGTTTCCGCAAATGTCCATTAGGCCGGAGCCACAGTGCATCTGTGTCTGTGTCTAACTGTCGCACTGCAACCGCATAATGTTATAGGCCAAACTCATTTCATTTGCCGCGGGCTGCAGTGCGTCTGGGTCTGACCACGTGGCCAGCTAGCGTGTCAGCTCGCGTTTTCTGTTATATCCGCCGGCGCTATTTTGCGTCTTGTAAGCTCGCAACCATCAACCATGGAACAGGATTTCCCGCTCTAACCAGTTGCTGCATTGCACTATCGCAGCGAGTAACCTTTCAGACTTTCTGAATGTTTTGCCAAATGCAAGCAAAGCACGATGTATAATTATCAAAGAACAGCAATAAGAGACACGACACGACATCAAGATTTGAGCATACAAAGTCACTGGTATCACCTTGAAAATTATTCACTTTCCCTTTTGTGTGTGAAAACATTTCTGTGCTACCTTAAGGAGAAGTTGAGATATTGGCAATTAAAGACGACGGAGGTGACCTGTTGCTGCTGCTGAATTTAATGAAAAAATGACGGATCGCTTTTGTTACTCCTCATTATTCCTTATTAGGCCAATCCAATAAACCTGTTGGGCTTTAACTCAATCTATTCCAGCACATTTAACAGTGAAATACATTTTTAGATTGATATTGAAGGGCTTTGTGAAGAAAAAAAAATGCGTTAGAAATTCATTCACTGTTGAAAAACACATGTTTTCTCCGGTAGCTCGGTTTGAAGAGCGCCTGATTTCACTATGAGGCATCTCATGTACATTACAAAAAACTATGTTTTACAATCGTGGTTCCAAAACTTTACAGCAAACTTTACTTAATACAAGATAGACAAATGACATCAACAAATTCATTGACAAGACAATTTCTGTCCGATAATCGTTGAGGAAGTCGTTCCATTCCTGCACAGTTCTGACATACTAATTGCTGTCTGGATTCCTGGCGAGATAATAAGCTATTTCCACAATTAGCCAAGTTACTTCCTTTCGTTGTATCCATGAAATATAAACAGATACACAAGTAGAATCGGTCATCACAGAAAAGACAATCGCTGTTGTTCCTCGTGTCTTTGAAACTGGCTCGCCAAAACGTTCTTCTTGAAGTTTCATAGTGGAACAAAATTATTTCTTTCTACTAAAGGTATTTCCATGTTATGTTATGTTATTTATTTATCTACTACTTTATGTATTTATGTATTTATTTGTGTTTATTTATTATTTATTATTTTGAATATTTTGTTTCGTTTTATATTGTTTGATTTTGTTTTGTAGCATATAATATTTACTTATTTATGTCTAAAAGAGAATACACTTTTTAGTTTTCGTCGTTTAATGTTTGGCCTCACCTCATTATGCTCAACGTATTCTGGACATTCAAAGTCATTTTAACAAATTACTGGTACAATTGTTACCTGCAGTATCATAAGGTCTCAGGCTGGTGTCTGTTACAATGGTCAAGAAATTCCCGCTTGAAGGGTTACACTGGTTGTTGGTGTTACCATTCTTGATGTTGTTGTTGTTGCAGCTAGCTCGAATATCATGGATGATGAGGTAGTCGTTGATGTTGTTGCTGTTGCTGCAACTATTGCTGATGTTGTTGCCATAGTTATCGACGTTGTTGCTGTTGTTGTTGTTGTTATTGTTGCAATTGTGGTTGCTGTTGATATTGGCACAGTAGTTACTGGTGCTGTTCTTGTTACTATAGTTGTTGATGTTGAATTTAAAATTGTCATAGCTATTATTGTTGTTTTCGTTGTCGTTGTTCTTGTTGTTGTTGCTGCTGTTGTTGTGGGTGTTGTTGTTGTTGTTAAGGGTGTTGTTGTTGCCGTTTTTGATACTACTGTTACTGTTACTATTTCTCCTCTTGCATCAAGGGAGAACCCAGTCAGTCCCCTTACCACAAGCTCCCAAATTTTGGACTTTCTTGGGAAGGAAATTATTGAGAGCAGGGAATTCTGAACACAAGTCGGCACTAACCGGTGATGAGACTTTGCACTCTTGGCAGCGCCGGTATATATATATTATAAAATTAGTTCAGACGTCATAAATCTTCAAACATGTACGACAATACAGCCTAGGTGTATTTCAAAGTTCGTATGCTTCAAGATTTTTGCTCTAAAGTTGTTAAGTTAGAGTTATGACGAATATGAAGAATTTACTTTAATTTCTTTGTTTAATTGATAAAAAGTTTGTTCCATTGGTTTGGTACTGTTTTTGTTCTATTCTCAGGCTAATTCCAATCAAATGTTTAATTGTAAAACTAGACAGTCAAGCAGAATGGGCCAGATACATAAATATATCAGATCGCTCCTCCATATTAAAAATTTAGTTATGCCTGTATCTTTCAGCGACTAGCATCGGGAAACGGTCCCTGAAACAATCAAATTATTCATGGTGAGACCATTCCTTGACCCTGGATCAAACGAAATTGTCCCCAGTCGCTATCATATGACGATTGGCATGCCCATTTCCCAGAGAGTACATCGCGTAAATCAGGGTAAATGTGCCCCGTGAGATCAAACCAGTTTCACTTATTCCAATATCCCAGATTTATCATGATGACATGGGCAAAGTCGGGGCTCCCGCAGTCAGCCAGCCGGGATTTCACCGAGTTGACATCACCGAATATTTGGGTCTGCACTTGTAGGTCCCAAAGGCTACATCTTAGGGTATGGCTCCTTATGCGCGGCGCAGCGAAGCCTCCTTGCGCCGCGCACAAAATGGCTTCATACAAATCTTACTTGTTTGATTTTGGAGCGCCACGCAACGTTGTGTCGCGCATACGGAGACACACCCTTATGGAGTGATATTAGAGTGGTCTTTGTTTGGCAACGTGACTAACTCAGACGGTATAAATTATTTATAGTAGAATAAATTTCTGGTGCCCAGTCCGAATACGCCTCAAGTCACTGGGGACTTAAAAAGAGAGATCGGGAATTGAATGAGATGAAGGTGGTCTGATACTGCAGAAATTGAAATAACATTCACCACCGAGCTAACTAGACCTACTAACAGGAATTTGAAAGACGTAAATGGACTGTAACCGTAACATTCATGCCTCAGTCAGAAGCTATTGCTCACATGAGCAGATTGCAAGCATATCAGGATGTTGTGGGCTGAATATATAGACGTTTGTGCTGGATTTTCAATATATTTTGCTGATTTTTTTCCCCTGGTTTTAGCCGGTGCTGCGGGGTAACCTTCGTGTCTCTTCAATGTCCAATATCTCTGCCATAGGCAAGCTAACTCAAAAGTTATTTCACACACGAAACAATATGAATTAAGGTTCTCCGTGACAGTTATAACTAGATTTGATAGAAAAATTAGCATACTACACATTTTGACTGGTGCAAGACACTGATAACGAACCCGTTAGAGCTAAATCTAAGACAGACTGGGTTGTTGACTTCAAGTGCGTATATCATTATCTGGCCTTTACGGACAATGTATTCCACTATTTAGTTTTACTTCGTTTTTTCAGGTGATTCAATCGAAGGATTTATTGTGTGTAGTTTAAAAACGACAACAACAACAGCAACAGAAGCCTATTTGCATCAATCACTCCCGTGATTTACGCCAAACCCAAACCCAAAAATCCAAGTTTTGCCTATTTCCTACTGAAGGATATATAACCAATGTTCTAATAAAAAAAAAGATTCTCGTGTTTGACTGGGAGTGCTCTTAACTTACACCCTTCCCTATTTCTCCTCTCCTCTGCCAAATGACTTGGGCACGACATGTGCTATGACCTTGCCGAAATACAATGGAAAAAACAAAAAACAACAACAACAACAACAAACAAAAAAAACGAAAAACAAAAAGGGGGGGGGGGGTCGCAGAAAGAAGCAGAGGGAGTGACAGACAGGCAGAAAAGGGAGGGCCTGGATCAAACATGCAAAATCCATTGTGAGTAAATACCATCAATTCTAGCAATAAGCAATCTGGCCTGTAGATAAAGTGCTGTAGCCCAGTGCCGATTGTTCAGAGCACTGAAGCAAACACAGATGTTAAATCAGATATGCACAATCAAGAGCAACAGCGACCCGGTCTACCTGATCACAATTGAATTCCATTTGCGCTTGCAAATTTCCCAGTGGACACCAATTACGAGCACTAGTCTGCAATATGGTAACAACCGGTCACACGGCATGCAAGTGGAAAAGTCAGGGGCGCGGGATGGGCGGCCAAAGGCAAAGCACAACTCATACGACTCATTTTTCTCAAAGACTCTGTCAGAAAATTCATTCTTGTCACTTCAGTAGCTTACTGCCACAGTGAACGAGTAGTGCAAATATCGACGTAAACGGTGCTTAAAGGTCAGATTGGAGTTTTGAGAAAACTGCTTTACCTGAATACATTTTAGTATCGCTGAAACTAAATCTCGGGCGATTATTATTTCTCTTTTGTATGACAGTGAAGGAATAGTTAAAAGAAGTCCAGCCTTGTAAATAAGGCAGAGAAAAAGACTCGACGTAGTATGTGTATTTCGACTTCCGAACAGAACCATAACTCTTACCCCTGATAGCATCAGAGGAAACTGCCAGATTTCGAGTGTTTCTGTGATGATTTAGTCATAGTCACGAGATGATAGCACAGGCCTATGACAATATTTAAGAGTACGCCAGATACTTTGTCACTGCAGTGTTGGGGCTTCAAACGGGTGAATCACCAAGCCTTGGCAGGAGTCCCGAAGACTTGCTAGAAGTGGCTTAGGATGAAATTAATTTCAACTCAGTTATCACATTTTTAACTCGTTCATATATTTGTTTTTATCTAAGTGCTAAAAGCGTGTGTTACAGTGGTTCAACGCTCCTAGATGACATTGCGAGTCTCTGCATGCATGTCCGTGAGTGTATGTGCCTGTGTGAATATGTATGTCGTGTCTACACGTGCAGTCACAGAGAAAAAATGTAAATCAAGTTGCTGTAAGTAGGGGGTAGCGTGGATTTTACGCTTTTTTTTTTGGGGACCGGGGGCCGCCATGTAAAAACGTTGAGTACCACTGTTGTAGTGCATCTTGTTAATTTTAGGGTGATTCATATGCCAGTTAGAATGAACAGTCCTTTGGAAACATTGGTCCTTTCACAGTTTCAGGAATAAACTTGCTGCTGAATTTTTGTTTAATCCTTCGTGACACATCCAAAATGGCAACTCATAAAAAAAGCCCTAGATGCCATGTCTAGTGAAAGCCAGTGAATGTTTTAGTCGTCATCAAATACATGATTTATGATTGGTGTTCCCAGCGGGCATTATGCCATAATGTAATGAGCCTAGTACGTGCCAAGGAAACCAGTTATCATACCTTATATTTTCAGACTTCAGATACAATTAAACGACTAAAATACTGAGAAATCACAACACATAGGAACAACCATTAAGATCTGCCAATTTGGTTGCTCACCCAAGGGGACTGCCGGCCAAATATTAAACAGGAATGACATGTCCACACGCCAGGCAAAAAAAAAAACAAAACGTGGAATATTGAACCAAAAAGGCCTGAAACGTTAAGACACCTAAAGACTGGGTATCCAGTTCGGACATTATTTATTATCATGTAACGACATTTCACAGGAGACAACATAGTTCATTTAAGCCTACAGCCTTTTTTTTTTTTATCTTCATGACGTGTAAAAGCCACTGCAACCCGAGGAAAACCTGATGACCGTGTTTTTTCGTCCACGATTCTAATGTGTCCCTAATCCCCAGAATTCTGCTGTGATGTAAGCCCGTCAGAGCACATGCAAGAAAGTAAATAATACTGGATCTTATCCACAAAATCCATGAACTATAATGATTGGTTCTCGTGACAGACATTCTACAATGTAGCTCACAAAAAGAAGGACAATATTTTCGAGAGGCATTATTTTCTTTTTTCTTTTTTCGGATGAGTTGGAGAGCAGATCTGTCACTTTTGTCTGATAACAAGATGGACTGCTGCGAACATTTTTCGGTGAGAGAGAGGACAACAACTGCAGAACTGTATACTGCAGAGGTCATCATCGTGAGGCTGTGTTGGAGTCTGAAAAAACACCGTGAGGCTGTGTGCTCGACTCGCCGGTCCTCCCATTTGGGGAATGACTCAACGGTTTCCACCTTCCTCTATAAAGGGACGTCCGACGTCTAGCCTTCTCCGGTAAGGGCGAATATATTTCGGGTGCTGCTGTTACGGAAAAAAAAAATCAAAAATCCAAATTCTCAAAACAATTCTCACTAAAAAAAAAAAGTCACGACTCTTGTTCAGAGGCAATTTCGACGCAACTACCGTGGGAAGAAAATTCCCCACTACTTGTGGGGTGACTGTTCCAATTGATTCATGACGTCTTGAACATCAGCCGGTGTCATTATAAACTTTCGATCCATATGGCCTTTATTACTGTTAACCACCCTTTCAGTGTTTCTGAACATTTCTATCAAGCTTGTGATCGGATGCCGGTGGTGATTTTTTTGTTGCAAAATACAGTCGTTCACCTCTCTTCCACCGTAAAATGGTCGCAGTTGTCCATCTTGGTATCAGATAAAAGTGACAAGTATGCTCAGCAAATCGCCCGAAAAAGAAAAAAAAAAATAATAATTTCTCTTGGAAATGTCTTTATTTCTGTTCCTCTTTTTGTACGCCACCTGATTCAGACCTAATGGGCTTTGCTTTCTCGCTCAGAACACCAAAAAGGCGAGGAGGAAAACTACAGACAAAGTACAGAGGGACTACTCCGACCAGAGCTTAAACAACAGTACTGAGATTCTTCCTGAGCATAGATCTCCCAAATGAAGTTACGTCTAACAGGACCGACAACGAGGAAGAGGAGGAGAAGGGGGGGAGGGGGTATTATCTTCCGATTGATGTTTTTTTGTTGTTGATGTTGGTAATTGTTGTGGTGTTGCTGCTGACGTTGATGTTGATTGAACCAAGCCTAGTGTTGTGATGACTTTGCGGTGATCGTCCGTGACGAGAATGAAAATGGCAATAGTAGCTACTGCTCGCATTGTCAGGGAAGGCCTTGCACTACTTTGAGCAAGGTCCATAAGCTGCTCAAAGATGCCTTGGAGATGTGGATTCGAGACTGTGATGAAGGAAGCACTTGACAGGACATCAACAAGAGAGCACAGGGCAGGAGAGCTTGGAGATAGCTGGCACAGGCCTTAATTTCCACAGGAGGATAAAAGATTGATGCGGGATCAAAGATTGATACTGATAACAATGAGCAGAGCAAAAAGTTGCTAAAATTACTTTTGCCTCTCTTCTTCTTGATGTGCAAGCGTATCTTACAGTATTTGACACAATAAAGCCATAACTGATGTGTCGTTAAATCCTAACACAAACAAAATACAAACAAACAAACAAACAACTCCACGAGTAACCTCCTTATATACATCATTGATCAGCCACTCTTCCTAGATGGCCTCCGATGGCTTTCGAATACCGCATAGTCTCTTTTCGTATATTGTAGGTCCTTACATCCCATCCCATGACCTTTTGGCATTTAATCAGTATAATACATCGTATCTATCCTACCGGTTTCACCCTCTGTAGATATCTGGCCCGTCCTTTCCCACATGCACAGCTCTTCACTCTCGACTATTTTCTTTTTATTTGATAGTCTTAAACAGATTTCTGTTTCTCTTTTCTGGCATGCTAGTCACTTGAGATGAGTTGAGTTGTGTTGGGATTCAACGGCACATTAGCACGAGTACGGCTATTGTGCACACATCGCGGCAGAATACTTTTACGACTGATAGATGTGTAATTTGGCCAGTCAAAGGGAATCGATCAAAGAATTAATCTAAAAGGAATATAAGTAGACTTGCAGCGTGACATGTGGTCCGCCGCATATTTTCTTTTCCTATAAAATCGGGCCTTCAACCCCCAACCATGTTTGATTCGCCTACTAGCGCCCCCTCCCCCACCCCCATCCCCCCCGCCATGATTTCTATGCCTCTTTTGCCTTTTCCTGTGCCTCTACTCACATTTTAATGACGGTAAACTTAGATTTTGGCGTTCACTGTTCTATATATTAACAAATAACGGTAAGAATGAAGACATAACGATTTGGATAAATATACAGAGCCGTATAAAACAATACGACAATAAACAAGCCATATAATAGGCTATATTCTTAGAATCATTTAAATAAAAATATTTTTCACGTTTTATTTTAAATGCCCATCATCCCAGAAAAAAAGCTGTTGGTAACTTGCAGGCGGCTATCTTAGAAAATAATAAAGGCAATTTTGAGAATTTTCTGGCTTGTCAGAAAATCACTCAAGCCAGTGTGCATCCTTCAGAAACTAAACTACAGCACAGAACGAAAAAGACAACCGCTCTGCGTAGGCATGACAAACAACGTTATCAGAGGACTACCACACGGCGGAGCTGAAACTATCCGTGTACATGTAAAAGAAACGCCCTGAGTAGAGGGAAAGTTCTGAGGGTCGCAGGTGGAAGCCTATATTTCGAAAATATTAATAATAATGAAACGTGTCAAACTAAAGGCGTTTTGTGTGCTCAGAAAGAAAAGCGTTTTGAAAAACAATTTTCTCTGAATAATTAAAAAACAACAATTTTCTCTGAATAATTAAAAATGGTTAAGCTATTTGCAAAACCTTTCAAGCTCATCTAATGACAACTGTTGATGAGAACTCCATTATGGAATAGAAAACATCGCGCCAATGTTTAAAAAAAAAAAAGGCGTTTAGTCAAATCACGTTTGTTCTGCAATTGGCGTGATCGCATTGTTTGAAGGAAATAGAGGAGATGGGAGAGGGGAAAGGGTTCTTGTCTCCTAAGCGATCCCATTCATAAACTAGTTTCCCATACATGTTACTGAAGAAGGATCGTTGGGGACGGAAGTGGAGAGTGCAGGGGAAAAGGCCAGAAATAAAGAAAACGATATAAGAGAGAGAGAGAGTGATATGACACTTAGATATTTAATGCTAGTGTTTATTATACAGAATGAATCAGAAGAAACCGGGCAGTCAGAACATTTTTAGTCCAAATGATAAAATCTATTGATATTTTTGGTCATGCTTAATAAAACAGAAGTACATGGAACAAACGTTCTGACTTTGGTTAACAATATTCTGCTATCAAATAATCGATCAACAGAGGGTCTAAACATAGCCATCCGGCAATTTGAAACATGTCGGGATTTAAAACAAAAGTACTGAAAAAAAAAAAAACCGATACAAAACGAAACAAAAAGAACGCTGCTGGCCTTGGCACGCCAAATGCTAAAATGTCTGGGATTCCATATAACGGAAGCGCTTTTTTCAAGCGGAAGTGATGTCCATGCCAGAAGAGGACGTTACTAGGCAATTGAGCGCTTGCAGATGGCTGGCCGGCGGTAGGTAAAACATGAGGTTCGCTGTGATTGGCATCGAAAGGTATCTGGGCCCGGCGAATAAGGAAGAGCGGCTCATTACTACAATAAACAATTTGTACACCTCCTACCTGTGGAGCTTCTCAGATCTAAACAGCCAACGTTTATGTGCAGCGTTTCAAATTGATGGCATACTATTTTCTGATGCGGTATCTGTTTTACTATACGTTTCCTTACTCCATTGATCATCTATATTTTCAGTCTACCATGCTGTTATACGAGGTCCATCGGTTATTTTTAGCTCTTTCAATAATTCCTCGTCCTTTTAATTCTAATTGATTTTTGTCAGCTTTGTAGTTTCATACAAATGTATTTATTTATTTGGTGCTCAGATAATTACGCATTCACTGATGGACTCATTCACTCGCTCACTAAAGATAGCGTACTCATTCGTTACAGCAAAAGAATAAAAGACTGGTTTACTGAACAAATAAATAAAAATAAAAAAGTAGACAAATGTAAAACCTGAACTGGTTTGATTTTCAAATCGTGAGAAAGGTCATAGCTGGAAATGAAGTGTGGGGGGGGGGGGGGAAGAGAGAGTTTCGGAAGAGGAATAGTGAAAAGGAGTGACTTGGTGAAACAAGAAAAAAAAAATTGAGTGGGTTGCTTTATCAATACATGAATGAATAAATGAAGAAAGGAAGGAAGGAGCATGAATGAGAATGGGTAATTGGTTAAGTGATGGGGGTGGAGGGAAAGAAAGGAAGGAATGGAAAGAGGAATAGAAGGAATGGTGAAAAAGAGAAGGAATAGGTCTTTGGAGTGAATGAGCGAGTAGACGAATGAGTGCTTGACTGGGTGGATCAGTGAGTGAATGAATGAACGAGTCATCATTACGAAAACACTGGCATTCAACAAACACACTTAGGGTTAACAATGTTATAATATCCAATACAAGAATATTCGGTCAGTACATTCTGACCTCATTGGAGGGTGACTTGAAATTTAACACCTTTTGGGTAAGTACTATCCAATTCGTTTCAAACTCTAGCCAGTGCCTTGGGGAGATAAATTTAAAAAACGAAAACATTTTTCAGATCACTTTTCATGTTCGTGATTTAGAATGTAAATGACATGATACAAAATTTATAAACGAAAGCTCCAATGGAAATGAAGATCCGAAGAAGTGCGTTTCCTCACGGTAGGCCGTACTTTCTGTTAGATGCTACGTCAGATCGACCTATATTTTAAGCATCCCGTTGCTTAATCCACTGAAAAGGAGAGGGGGGGGGGGGGGGGAGAGTCTTGAAAATGCCTTTTTCTCCCCAAAACCCCAAAATCTGGGATTTT
>JBCAUA010840748.1:0-12836 GCA_038406235.1 Peronia verruculata
CCCCCCCCCCCCCCCCCCCCCCCCCCCCCCCCCCCCCCCCCCCCCCCCCCCCCCCCCCCCCCCCCCCCCCCCTTGCAATAATATATTTGTTAAACCAACCTGGAAGAGAAGCGCTTGTCATGACTAAAACAGTTCTGTGAAAATATCGTGTATTCCATGCATTTGAAATAAGCTGTAATGCATCCAATTTTATTATTATTATTATTATTTTATTATTTTTTTTTTTTCGCTTTACCTGTGTTACAGAATTTGCCAGTTCCGGAATGTTTATGCTTATATTCCCAATTTTATTCCAAACAACGGGAATAGGTATTCATTTTTTTCATCTGTCCACATGTCCTCACAGGGTTTCCTCTATAAATAAAATAGAAATGATTTCATTTGTGTTCATCTTTGGGAGTGAAAATGGAACAGTACTACTTTTTTTTTTTTTTTTAACTTTCGTATTTTTGTGTGTGCCAATGCAACAGTTTTTTGGAATATAGTGATGAATAATTTTCATTTAAACTTGCACTTAATTAGCACTAGTAAACATAGTTTTGTTTTATCATCTGTGCTGTTTTAGTCTGCCAGACAGACAGGTGATTTTTGTCGCTCTATGATGACTCGGGTGAGGGCATTATTTGTGGTGTTTGATTCTCAAGGACTATTTTTTTCCATTGAATTATTTTGTCTTCATGTAAATGCCTTATTGTATTGATTGAACGCCTAAGATTGGTGATACATTATTGTTGCATTAATTTACACATGTACAGATGAATGTAAACAGTGTAAAGAGAATTTTGGTGTGGATGCCTCCATAGTTGCATAGCTACATATTTATGAGGTGGAATGGCTGTGTGCGTTTTGTGAAGTGCTGGTGAAGAAAATGATTATACATATGCATATTGAAGCTCGCACTTTCAGAGTGTATAAGTGTGATCTGTACCAGATCTGTATCTCAATGACTCCATGTGCGCTGGGGTTTCACTCCATATTTGTGCACCATTTGTAATTCACATTTGGATGACATTGGCTCTCTTTATTTGTGTTTGATTTTAACTTGAAAGATCATGTAGAAATGCTGCTTCATAATAGTTTGTTTCTTGTATTGTAAAAGAGATGGTGGTGGAGCAGGCAGGCTGTTAATATTAGTTTAAAAGAAAGAAAGAAAAGAAACATACAGGTTAATTTCATCTTTGGAATTGTCAGCTGTTTTTGAGTAAAAATGATTTTCACTGGGTTAGGCCTTATGTTTCAATGTCACTTTCTTTCCTGCAACTTTCCAAGTGTATATCCAGGTGGCTTGAGAAGTGTGAGAAAGGAATAACGTGAATGATTTGACTGAGGAAATAACTCAGTTGCTAGTGATTGTCAAGATTTCTGCATTAAATTCCGACTGGTCGAGGGTCTCATACACGTTAGCGTTAGGGAGGACCATCACCCTCTCGTCGGACCTATATATGTTAGCATTAGGGTGGACTTGCGCCGGTCGAGGGTCCCAGCAGGTTAAGCCAACGGGATTGTTCTATTATTTGGTACATATGAACCTGGGGTAACAAACGAAAAAGCACCAGCTTTCTCTACATAAACTAGTATCAGAATTTAACGGGGAAATCTTGACAATCGCCGTTGCTTGCTCCATTATTGTAGAAAATCATATTGTCTGTAGTTCTGTCATGTGAGGTGTTGGGATGGTGCTTTCCCTGCTGTGAGCATTTTCACAAAATTGTTGCATAAGTTGAGAATGGTGCGCATGAAAGCGAATGCCCTCGGTCAGAATATTTTATGCTTGGCTGACATGTGTTTAGGACTCATGGTTTGAATGTTGAGTGAGACCACTGTCTGAAGTTGTTACCGTTGCATTAATTCAAACACCAGATTTTGAACATGTCATAATTCAGCAACACGTGAAATCATTTGGGTGGGTCAGTTCCTCATTGCTGCCACTACTAGACAAGCAAATAAACATATTTTTCCATCCATTTGTTCTTCCCAATGCAAATCTTTGTACGTTTGGCAAATGAAAATGAAATTAATGTGCGTGGAAAGATTATCAATAGTCATGAATGAGAACTTATGGATAGTGATTTTTTTTTTTCGCAAATATTTCTCCAAAAAAAATATGTTACTACAATTTTTAGAGGGGAATTGGACACAAGAATTATACAATCACAGAGAGCACTTTATCAGTCATACAGACAAGGACAGTGGAAATGAGTATTCATACGACAATTGAACCTGACTACTGGTTAGTTAAAGCATGATACCAATATCATGCTCCAGGCCCTGTCTGGTAGGCTATCAATTGGGATTGCAAAAAAAAAAAAAATGCAGAAGACATTGCATTCAACAGTAGGGTAAATCCACCAAAAGTATCGTTGACACAGCATATTCTGGGTTTGGAGTGATCAGCAATAACCTTTATTTGAACATAGAGAACAATTGAAACAAGTCCTCTATGCCTGTTGAGATTATTGAATGAAACCATTACTTTAGACAAAACTGGCTTTTTTTATTTTTTAAGGTGGGATAGTTAAAACTGAGGACTAAAACCCATGGACTATAATCTTGAAATATGAATATTTAATAAAAACTGGACACTTTGTCTTTAATTGAGAGGAAACCACACTGCCAGCATGAGCAAACAGTTAAGGGTCCTGCTTCTGGTGTCTCCTGTCTCAGTTATGCTTATGTTACTTAAGTAGCATTATAAAAACAGGTAGTTTTCTTCCTGACATACAACCACCCAAAAGTGTCCTGTATTAAAAGTTCTGCATGTACTCTGCCATCGTTTTTAAGAATACAGATATACAGTTAAAATAATCAGCATAGATCTAAACTGTATTACATGTATTTTAAATATGGACTGTATTATGTAGACCAAAATTTAAACCAAAAAATGTGTCGACAGGCATTGCTCAGGGAACAGATAAAAAAATTGTGTTTGTAGCAATAGGCTCCAGATAAATTTTCTTTATGAAAGTCATAAACCTCTGGAGGAAATTGGCCATAATGTTGCAGAACAAAAAGAATTACAATGTCGATGTTACAGTGTAGCGAGAGGTTTTAATAGTTTTATCATAACACTCATAATTGTCTAAGTCAATGTTGACCACTTCGGAAAAACAGTTTAATTATTCATAACTTCACACACGTTTTATTTTAAATGGTGCAAGTTTTTGTTGAAATTCAAACCATGCAAATTTAAAAGCGGTATAGTTAAAGACTCTACAGGTCTGGCCTAAATTAAATTTTACCCAGAAATTAGTCAGTTTTGCATGCAGATGGTGACACACAATACAGGTGATGATATACATATAGTGGCATATGGATTGCCCAACTACTATTCAAAGAATACATGCATCAAACAAATTCTCCCATGACGTTAGAAAATACATGTACATGTAAATGAAAACATACCAAAGAAGAGAGTGCTTTTGTCAAAATGAATACAGTACATTGGTTTAGGCACTGTATGATATGATATTTAGCATGGTTGCATTGCTATACATTTGTGTACACGTGTGTGAAGGAGTCATATTTTGTTGTCTTGTTTGTACATAACAAGTAACAGGATGAATTGAATAAGAGAGAAGTGAGCTGTTGAGTCATTCATACTTGATACATGTCCATGTATGTCCAATGAAATCTTTTCCTGCGCGATGATCGATGAATAAAATTATCTTATCCTAACGTACCTTGTCTCTTAACTAAACGGTTTGTAATTGTGAACATGTATGTTGCTGCATGTTCAAGGAGGGAAATCGGTGCGAAGGAAACTTCCGGGTACTAATATAAATAATAATATTCACATCACAATGAATGATTTGGCAGAGATTTTATCATCACAATCAAGTTTTTTATAGATTTCTATGTTATTTGTTTTTCTTGAATTGTTTTGCTAGTTGCCGGTCTGGCAGTTCTATTGTATTTTTATAAAATGAGTGATGATGATGATGATGATTATAAACATTTCAACAAACAAAAAAGATAAAACAAAGAAAACCGAGAAGGGAACGGTTACATAAATGATGATGATACTATTAAAGTATTATGTAGTCGATGTGTTCATCGTCATAGGTGTTGGTTTTTGAAACAAAACATACATACATGTATAATAAATATGTACACATAACAGCATGCACAGAAAAGTATTGAGCCATTTTGACCGTCAGCCAAATGACTTCCCTTTGCCAAGAACAAGAGGTATAACATGAGCATTGTAAAGAAGGAAAAAATCACTTTTTTGCTGGTTACGTGAAACATAAGTCAGACATAATTCTGAAAAATTCATCATATGAATTTTTTTTATATTATTATTATTGTGATAATTTTTTTCATAATTTTCAGCATCATGCGTTTCAAATTACAAGAGAAAAAAAAGTGATTGTTTCCTTCTTTGCAGTGCTTGTCCTATACCCCTTGTACTTGGCAAAAGGAAGTAACCTAGCTGACTGAAAAAAATGGTTCATTTCGTAATGCGAAATGGCTGGCCGGACATAGTTATTGACCAAAAAAACAAAAACTAAAAGGCCAACAACTGAGAAGGGAATATACATTATGATGATACTGTTAAAGTATTATGTATGTAACCAATGTGCTAATTGTCAGAGGTGATGGTTTTTTAAACAAAACATACATATATGTATACATAAAAAAGTAATTTCGTAATGCCATATGGCTGGGCGGACTTATTGACAACACCTGTCGTTTTGGGTTATAGTATTATAATGTTTTACCAAGAGCTGACAGACATCCATGCCATCCTCGAAATTCCAGGGGACATCTCTTCTCTCTTTCATTGCTCCTGTCTTCTGTCCCGCTCTCCTTGTCTTCTTCTTGGCGTGTAAACGTATCTTGAATCTTACCGTGTTTGACACAATATAGCTGTAATCGCGCTGATGTGTGGTTAAGCCCCAACACAGACACACAAATAATCATCCGTGGCCGAATGGATAAGTGACCAGACTGATACTCCAGTGAACTTGGTTTCAAACCTCAACCATGCCATTTTTTTTTTTTTTTTCTAGTAATAAAACCTTACATGTGTGTGTATTTGACATAGTGTGTGTGTGTGTGCGTGCGTGCGTACGATGTATTACAATTTGAGGAATTGAAGGAGATGGTTTTATCTAGCGCTCGTCATCCACTGAGAGTGAATGGGTCATCTCCAACTCCAACGCGTCCACACCTGTAGATCTGTGACAATCTGATTCCTGAATACATGTACATTGTACTTTCTTTTCTGTTCCTTTTTGTGTGCGTGTGTGTGTGTGTGGTCTTCTTGACAGAACGTTTGTGTTTTTCTTTCCTTTTTCTCTTTTTTTTTTTTTTTTTAAGGGTGTAGTTGAAGGAGATGTACATGTACTGTCGTGCAGAGTGGAGTGATATCTATATCTAGACCTCATAGTTTCAAAGACTTATGCATCCAACAAAAAAAGAAAAACCTTGATAAAACTAGACTATCATCTACTGATTAGCCATATTTGTAGCCAAACATGTTTAGAGCGGACATAGACATTCACGGCTACATGACAATGACATGGACTGAGTAAGTCCGGCCAGACTTCGAGACTATACGGGCTTAAATCCGGCCAGCCATGGCCATCTAAATTAGTGAGTAGCACATTGTTATGTGTTGGTGATTTTCTTTATACATGTATATTCATTTATTATCAGCGTATCCAAGAACGTGAGTCTCCGACATTGCTCAAATTACAACAGAGACCAGAACACAAACTACCCCCCCCACACACACACACACGCGCGCGCGCGCGCTCGCGCACACGTCAGGACTCCTGAACATTTTTGCCAAACAAGACTTGATCGAACTACAGGTTCATATTATCATCCATTGACATAAATCTAACAGTTTCAGTCTGCGCGTTCCGTGTGAAATTGACAACGGCACCTGAAAGAACTGTGCCAGTGCCTCTTTAGACTTAAAAAAAAGGGGGGGGGCGTTTTGATAGGGCATGACGTGCCGTTATATGGACGTACGTTCTATATACGTCTTTCAACCTCCTGATGGAGGTTATCTCGACGATTCTTTGTAAAAAAAATCCTGTTTAGATTAACAATACAAATCCTTGACCTTGATGTTTTAAGTATAATCCATCGTTTTGAAATTCGTCACCTTTTACAAGACCTAAATAACGCCTCCTCCATCCCCCCCCCCTTAAATCAGTTTCAATTTGGCAGAGACATCTACCCCGTTTTAAATAATCAATCCATCGCCTAATAGTTTTTGCATTACTGATGGTGCCAAATTAGTTAGCGCTCCTATACCTAGACTTTTCGCTAATGATGGGACAACCTTATTTAACATCGATAAAGCCATTCTTGCCAGTGCAGCAAGAAAACCTCCCTCAATCTTCATGTTATATGTTATTTGTTTTCGGCTCAGAGTAATGTCCGCTCCCTTGTTTTGATCAAAAGCTTTTTGGATTTTATTATTTGTGTTTTTTGTTGACGCTAATATATCATTCCCGGGTTCTGAAATTCTTATTGCAACAGGGGTGTTATTTTTTATCGCTTTTGAATTTTTTCTTTTTGATTATCAGAAATATTTATTTGAACTTTTTTATATGCCATTTTAATAGTAATCAAATTTCACGCAGATGAAATCTTATTATAACAGTTTCTCCTCTCAAGTTAAAGTTTATCATTTTGGTCAATAATTTTAACTTCTAGATTATTTATTATTTATTCATAGCTATTGGAAGAAAAACAAGATTAGTAGACCTCAGCTACTTTGAAACCAGGAGATACATTTGGGAAAAAATGAATAAATAATTGGAAAAAATGTGTCATTAACTTCCATTTCTACTTCCATTTATGATATCAATATATTGAACAAGTGAATCAATATAGTATTAACACTACAGATCTTTACAATCTTCTCAGATTCGTGAGTCATTTCTTCGTAAACCTTATGATGAAACGTCAATAAATAAGCAATCAGGACGCCCCCCCCCCCTTAAAATAAACGCCACCCTCCCACATAATTGCTTTTAGTGAATCATAAGTGCACAGTTTTGAAGTCATGATCATGTGACATGGTAGTTGTGGGAAACTTTGAGGGGATTTTTGTAAGTGCACTATGATGACGCAATGAAGTGCATACTGATCACGCTGCGACAGCTGCGAGTGAGTCATTACCTTTTAGGAAGTCATATGATTGCCACGTTACCGGCTTGGTGCATGTTTGTGCAGAGAGAAAAAAGGGGTATATAGGCGAAATCATTTTTTTAGGGTGTGCAGTAGAAATCGCTAAAAAATAAAGAGGTATAGAAGAACGTGTTGGTTTTTTTTTTAAGTGGGGGGGGGGGGGAGTTAAGGATGAAAAGGGCTAAACTAGTGCTAAAAATCGGAAAGGTAAAAAACCTAGAGGCGCCATTTATATATACTTTTTATATTAGGATCATTGAAAAGGTTAAAAAAAAAATAATAATAATAAAATAGAGGGTGAGCTAGAGGCGAAATTTATGTATACTTCAGTGGAACTGGGATATTAAGAAATTGAAGGGACCAGGATTTGTATTTCTCAATATCAGAATTTCTTAACATCCGACAGAGACCATAAAACAATGGGGACGACCCATACATTGACTCATTTTTACTGTAACGAATCATGTCGTGCAGTGCACACGCGAGAGGTCGTATGCATATTTATTTTTTATGTAGCTATTTATAGCGCGGGGTCAGAAGATCATGAGTGCCGGCCTCAAAGGATCGAGGTGGCTCCGGCCTGACCGTGCGTGTGTGTTCGCTATGTTACGTATATATACTAGCTGCTTCGATTAAGTTCTCGAAAGAAGGAGGGGCCAACTGATGTGTGTATAAATAGAGCCCAGTCAGTGAGTGAGAGGAGGGTTTAGAATACCCGTAGTACGGAATGCAAGAGTTCAACGAGTGCGGTACACACCAGTGCTAGACAGCTGCCCTGTGCCTGTACTGTTTAATATTGTGGATCACCTAAATTAAATTCTGCATTATTATTCGACTTGGAGGACTCTTCTTTCATTTCTCCGCTGTTGTGTGTGTCTCGTCTGCATCCACCGCCTGATTGCCACATATAAAGTCACGATCACAGCTGCTCAACATCAAGAACTCGTGACATTTACTGTTGATTATTTCCCCTGATAAGGGGCCCCTTACAAAACCTGCGTATGCGCTTTTCAAAGAAAAATGTGCAAGAATAGCATTTTTTTTTTTTTTTTGACAATGTACTACTGAAACTGATATGCTATTGAATGATACGTTTTAATCTGTGGTGAAAGTTAGAGTAGTGTGCTGAAGTGTATAGCAATAAATGCGGTTTGACTGATGGCCACTCCAAGGTCATTATCTGCGTGGGTTAGATCTAGACCTACGATATCGCAGAACCTTCGTTAACACAATAAAGATTACTCCTTGTCCCTCCCACCCCGCACGCCAAACAGCTTTGCTTTCAGTTGCGTGGACAGAGAAACACCGTCCCTACCTTAATGATTACTCTTCGTCATCCCCACCCGACACGCTGTATGGACAAAGAAATATCGCCCCCTCCCAGTTTGACTTACCTGGGCTCTAGCCTGTCTGCATAAGTATCATGCATACATCGTCTCGCCTTTAGTCACCAGCATGTAATCGGCGCGTTCGGGCATTGTTAGGAATGTTTGAGAAAACGAAAAGCTGGTTGCGCGCGAAGTACTTTGCATAACCATTTTCGGCAAGCCGCCACGAGGTTTATTTACTGGTCACTTCCAGGGAAAATTATTTCTTTATAAGCGAGATCGAGAGGCTAAGCATTTCGCAAATTCAGAGATTGTATTAGAAGCAAGAATAACGTAATAAAAAGGGACTGCAGATTCTTTTCTTTATAACCGAGATTTAGCAACATCCAATTTTGTAATATCCGAGTTCAACTGTACTAACCTTGAACCTACATCATGGTTTAGATCAATCAAGGTCTAGAAATCTAGACTTAGATCTACATCTAGAAGATCTAGACTCTAGACCTATAATTTATCATCATCATGCATGGACTGTGGTAAAATGCGTCGTTTAATCTAACCAACTGCATCACTGAATGTGACTGAGGAGTGCAACACAAACTACAGCCAAACACTACTTCTAGCGAAGATGAAGTTTCGAATGTTTTCAACCAGCTCACATTGAGCTGTTGAGCTGTGTAAAGTGTTTGTCTTGAGAGAAGATAGTGGGTTTGATGTCATCGCCATAGTAGCGTTCACAGATTTTGAAGAGTTCTCGCCATTGATTAGATCTACTCCAGATCTAGAGTGTAGAGCAAGTTCTAACTTTTAGATCTAAGCATTGAATGCTTGGAACATCTGATCTAGACAGCTCATTTGTGGTGGGCATAGGTCAAACTGCCAGAGCTAGAGGAGTAGATCTAGAGCTAATTAGTGTTTGTTTGTTGCCCACACATTCTTTATTTTCAAGTTCGTTGGGATCACACTTCAATAAATGGAAGTAAACACAAACAAGGAATGGAGCTATAGCTCTGCGTCTTTGAAAATATATTTGACAGATTAAAAATTGTGCAGCAACTTATCTTCAATTGTAACAACCTAATCGATTTTTCCCATTTGTAGACTCGCCACGAGTGGACACATTACCTGTGGATAGAAAACTCAATGGATCACAGCTGGACAAATTTTACCAGATGATTACAATTCTGGCACAGAGGCTGGAGCTGGTGAAGAACGAGAAAATCCAGCATTTTGACAGACCGTGCACAAAGGAACTTGTTGGTCGAGGTAGTGACATTATTTTATTGTGTGAGTGCTTTGAATAGGCGAGCACACATGTGAAAACGACAGATGCCATGGGTGGAACGATAAATAGATGGATGCATAGATAGATATATATAGATGTATGGAGGGATGGATGGCTGGATGGATGGATGGTTGGGTGGACACATTGTTGAACATTGGACCAGTTGATGGATTAATAAGCAAATGCACACTGAAAAAAATCATAATAATTATATTCATTTGGCAAGCCTCCAAAAGCGCCAGTTTTTTTTTTCTTTTACTTGTGATCTTTTCTTTATTTCTCGCTGTCTCTCTCTCTCTCTCTCTCTCTCTCTCTCTCTCTCTCCCTCTCTCAACAGCGACTATTCTTAAAAGGAATTTTATTACATTGGTGTGGGTGTATAAGATAATTTTTCAAGAATGTGAGATTGTTTTCAAAGAGGTATCTATGTTTTTATGTAAATTTTGTTGAATGTATAGCAATCGTTATGTTTAAGATACAGTTAATAAACGTAGATAGTCGCTCTGTTGTTGCTGTTTTACGGACCCAGTTAAGCACAATGATGTTTTTGTTAGGAAAGCTTCCTCGCGGTTTACATACGTTCAGCCTCATTTTCATCTGAGCATTATTTCTCTGTTCCAGCCTGCACGTCCAATTGTTCACATCCACTGAGCCGGTGTCCCTACCAGAGACTATACGACCTCTTCATGTCGCCCAATCTCACACTGAGCGATGCCCAGAGACAAACGGTTCTCTCTATTGCAGAGTCCGTACCAGAGGCAGATATCATCTTCCTGTCAGCTGCCTCCTCCAATCATTACGATGAGATGCAGGCCATGTATCACAATCTACATACTGTGATCTTCCCATACATCAGCAACTATCAGGCTGTCCTGGTCGATATTGGGCTGTCTGAGAAAGAAATAGAAATGGTGAGCTGCCAGAGATCAGCTATTCTGTAAAAGTTGGAAATTTCGCTCGTAAAATATAAAAGTGAAAGACAGATAAAGAAGTTAATACTATCTCATGATCGTTCGAGAGGGAAAATTATTAAATGTGTGTGATATAATTAATGTTTCTTTCAGCTTCGACAATCCAAAGATGCTTATTATTTCCCCTTGTTCCCTATGTATGTTGTCTGACCAATAGATGCCCATCTTATAGCTGGTAAATTTCTTGAGTTCATCGGTTGTTTGAATTTTGAGAGTAATTTCTCTGGCATGCAAACACATTTTCAAATCGTTTTTGTTTTCCTTGATGTTAATTGTAAATAGCTTAACTCTTTCAAAATGTAATTGAAACCAGTGCAAAAGATATTCTTCTGGAAACTTATCAATTTATGCAAGGAATGCCTATAAACGTTCAGTTAGTTTGGCTCCGTATTTCCATGCATCGACTGTACTTCCGAAGTCCCTTCAGCTGAGAATTCCTTACTTACAAACGTTTAATCTGTCATTTTGTGCCTCTTATTTCTCCGACGACTATAGTGTGTACACCTGTTGAGAATAATGCCCCTCTTGGAGATTTATTTTTGCCTTACTGCCAAAAACTTTTGGCTGTACATCTCATCTGTTGCAAAGCTAGTACAGCTGTCTGCTGTCTTTTGTCCACAGCTCTTTCCTAAAACTATGCCGGTTAGCATTTTGATCAAAAGTGTAAGGATATTCTAATACTAGTCCTGACTATATCGCATCTGGCATATTTCTATTTACATTTATGTTGCATTTCACATTACATGAACATCCCTGGCCAAAGTAAAACTCTGTAAAAGTAGCAGGATCTTCCTGGCACCAAGTAACCACTTTCCACAGTGAGGTATACGTTCGTAGGTCTAGATCTGTTTCTGCTGTAACAGCAGTGCCAGGTAGTGAACAACACAGTTGTCTGTGGGGATACTGACACACGTGTGGTAAGCAAACAACAGAGATCCCAAATTTTAATTCACCTTATTTTTGTTTTATTTCTCAATCTTATCACCAGTAAGCACATTAATACGCTGAGTGATTATTGTCTTTATTATTATTATCAATAATATTATTATTTTTGTTTTTATTTTTATTAACATCGTCATCAGTATTGTGATTACGGTAATTATTATTATTAATGCTTTGTGTAACCGTCTCTGAAATAAATTCATAGTATTCCCCCCGCGTCTAAGGCCCACTATAGTCTACACGTTCAGTTTCCTCTTCGTTGTAACTGTAAAGCCTGACTTTGCACCATTCACTCGGAGGATGCAGGTGGAAATTGAGCCAACTGTATTGTCGCCAGCTCACGATATGAGTAAGTCAGGCAACGCCTGATATTTTTTTCTTCGCAATTTTGCTGTTGTCATCTGCTTTTGAAGTTCACTTCGGGTTGGGAGTAAATTCAATGCAGTCATGGCGTAAATAACTTAAATAATAGAATAATAATAACAATAATAATAGCAATAATATAATAAATGACTAAATAAATAAATTAATAAATGAAGAAAACATTATCTTTTTAATCACCATGTCCAGATTAGGGTGGGTTTCTCATGAGCATTTTTTTTTTTTTTTTTAAGATAGCAAACTTTATTTATCACTGTCTTCATTAATAGACCCAGATCTATTATATATAGACCCTACCAGTAATACTATTTAATAGGATTACTGTGTCGAATGTTACTCTAGAGAGTGCTTGGAGAGGTATGCAGGTTGGATACTTTAAACCTTCGTAGTTTCTGCCCCAAAAAGTGGTTGGAAAACTCCTCGGATGGAGCAGACAGGTGACGATCTCCAGAGGAAGAGTTGGTTCTTTCATCAGTTGTTTCGGCCTTTAACTTCCCGACATCTTCTAGAACCCTGGCCACACCGGGATCATGACTCCCGATGTCTGTCACCCACCTTCTTTCTTTTTTTTTTTTTTTCCTCAGGGATTCTGGCGGGATTTGAACCGGTTACGTTTACAGTCCAGTGCTCTAACCGCTACGCTATTCGTGCCACTGTTTTTATGGCATCAGATCCAACAGGAAGAGTTCTCTGCTGCTGCTGCTAGTTCACGCAGGGCACTTCTAATATTTCGGCTACTTAGAGGGAGGGGGGGGGGCGGGGGACTACACCTCCAAG
>JBCAUA010840759.1:0-13674 GCA_038406235.1 Peronia verruculata
CTCTGACTGACCCCGCCAGCCTTGCCTGTGGGCAGGACACGTGACCAGGAGATGGTGAACTCGTAGAACTGGGCCTGGTGGGAAGTACACAATAAGCAAGACAAAGCCTTTGAGCTTTCGATCACGAGGGCAGGACCATAAGGAAAAATATTGTATCAAGAAAGGTTCCTAAAATTAATTTTCTTCGGAGCTTTGTAATCCTTTGTTAAGTATGGCAAACACTAGTTTCTTAGTTTATTAAATGATGATGTGCGTTTTATTTACAGACGGTTTGATATAGTAAGCAGAGTGCTCTGTACGTCGTAGATGATATTAACGTTTCACATAAGTCCTTCTAGTGGTTACGGAATTTTGTGAATTCAAATCAACTGTCGTCAAATTGTCACATACTTTTTTTTCGCTGGTGTAATGATTAACACTCCAGTATTACCGCCGCTGTCTCTGGTATCTTATACCGCCAAATTTGCTGTGTTATGAAAATGGACCAGTCTGCCCTACCTTCAGAGTTTGCAGTGCAGCAATGTCATGGCTGAAGTCGTTGATGGGGTCAACCTGGGCTGGCAGTAGTTGGCTCTGATTGGCTGGAACGGAATCCCACACGCTGGGACCTCGATCTGGACACGGAGGACAAAGCACAATCATTATTGCCCTTGGTAAATTCTAAATGAGACGCGACACGATGAAATCAGGAGCTCATCAAACTGAGCCGACCAGTGAAATACGTGTTTGTCAGCAGTAAATGAATTTTTTGTGCATTTTTTTTTTCTTTCACCAAACCCTTCTATATGAATCTAAATAATGTATTTCTGGGTTCAGTTTACTGAAATAGATCGATTACAAGCCCAAAAATTGTAATTTATTGGCATGGTCTGGCAAGGATTAATAAGAGTTTACTAAAGTGATCGGCCATTTTCTCACTAAATTCAGCTACAGCAACAGGTCACCCCCATTGCCAATATCTGGACTTCTACTTCGGGTAGAACAATAATTTTTTTACACACACTGAAAAGAAATAAATAATCTTCACAGTGATATCAATAACTCCATACCCTCAAAATTTGACGAGAGCCTGATTTCATCGTGTCGCATCTCAAATATCTTTGCAAACCGTGTGCCCAGATATCAGCAAACCATAGCCACAGTTAAAGCATGAAAAAAATAACTAAATACATTTGCCGCATTACACAACCAAATACACCATGTTTCATCATGTTCTCTGGGCTATGGGGGGAAAGGAGGAATAGGAACAGTTTTTCACTTATCCATTGAATAATTATGACTTAACAAATTTGGAAGAATTGGCAGCGTAAGGCAGGATTTCAGGTACTATTTCCATTGTCAATGATATCGTAGATCCGGAAGGGAAATTATGACAGAAAATCTTGTCTGGACAACTGTTGGTTTAGTTACCGTGAACGACTTGAAAACATTAGAAGACTTTTAAGATTAGTTCCAACAAACAAATGTGTGTCTACAACCAACGTATGAACATGTTCTCAAATTCAAGTAAGCCTACAAGTGGTGCTCAATAAACATCCATAATATGGGGCATTTCTAATCTGGCTCGCGGATAGTATACCAAATGAAAAGTATTCCAATGGAATGAAATGTACACCATGAATGAAGAGATCAGATTCAAATTCTGAGAAAACTGGGATTTTTGTCTTTATTTTCTGCCTTCTGGAAATAGGAAACTGGCCCTTTGACGATAATGAAGTAATGGGCAGAGCAGGGTTGACTCACAAATATGATAAGGGATGGCCTAAAGAGAAAGAAACACCAATTTAATACCATAATTATGCACTGCCATTTCTCATTTAAGTCTTAACATTCAAAGCGGACTGAGACTCATAGAATCTGCTCCAGAACGATAGGAAAGCCGTTCAGGGGGAGCTAAAGCATGCAAGCTAGAGAGGTAAATGAGGTGCAACACGATGAAATCAGGCTGTCGTCAAATTTTGAGCATTTTGAGTTATTGGTATCACTGTAAAGAATATGCATTTGTGAAAAAATGGTTGTTCTATCTTAGGTAGAAGTTGAGATATTGGCAATTAACGACGATAGGTTAGGATTAGGGTTAGGGTGTGACCTGTTGCTGCAGCTGAATTTATTGAGAAAATGGCCCCTCAGTTTTGTAAACCCCTATTAATCTTTGCTGGAACATGTCACTAAATTACAATTTTTGTGCTTTTACTCGATCTATTTCAGTAAACTGAGCCCTGAAATACATACTTAGAATGATATAGAATGGTTTGGTGAAGAAAAAAAAATGCGTTAAAAAAAATCATTCTTGTTGAAAAATATATGATTTCTCCGGTCGGCTCAGTTTGACGAATGCGTGATTTTATAGTGTCGCCTCTCAAATACCTGACTGGTTATTGAATGATCCTGAGGGCCAACCTTACCTCCAGCAGTTACTGAGTTGTGCAGATCGTATCCCATGTTGATGACACCAAAGTTGAAATCATCAGGGAACTTCCCATAGTAGATGTCGTTCTCATAGGGCATAACACCTCTTAACGGGTCCGTGTATTCGTTCTCCACAAAGCCGTTCAGCCTGGCGTGAATATGTCAGAGGTTATCAATTTATTACCAATTTTGAGACCGAATCGTTATGACATGGGTGGAGAGAGGGTTGGATGAGTGAACAGATTATTGGATACATAGATGGGGAACGGATATAAGGTTGAACAGACATATGGGACATAACAAAGAAAACATAATAATATGAAGATACCACTGGAAAAAACTGATGTCACATTTTTGTGAAAAATGAGTTATTGCCCCTAACGTGCATCGTTAAGATTTATTTACCAGATAACCAGCAAACCAGATAGCCAAATAAACATATAAACAGAAAAAAAAAAACAGACAGATTGACAGAAGGCGAAGAGAGACAGAGGGACACGATGCAGATAAACAGGCAGAAAACCCGACAGATAAATAGGCGGAAGACAGACGGGCAAACAGACAGCTGAATAGCTGATAGACAGAGAGAGAGAGATAGTCAAAGAGAGAGAGACAGAAAGGCAGACTGACAGACTGAAAGACAGAGAGAGGTGTATTTACCTGAACAGTTCATACAGATATCTTGCCGATGCTTTCGGAGTTCGTGGTCGATCAGTATCATTGAAATCCACATAGTAAATGCCCATTTTCTCCCGGTAGCCTCTGGCCCATTCAAAGTTGTCCATTAGAGACCAACCAGTGTAACCTTTGACATTGACCTTGTCCAGGACCACAGCTGTTAGCGAAATGTCACGTGATGTGAGTCTAAGATAACTACAGACTATCATATGCCGAAGTAGCCAACAGAGCAATGAATTCGTAAATAGAGAAAATATGAGAAGATAAGACAAAAGAGAAAAAATATGATAACTTTATTCATTTTCAAATGGACATTCACTATACATGGTGAGGCATAGAATTCATTCAGTCTCCCATGTCTAGATAAAATATCACGAATAACACAAGAACAACTCAGACTCAAGAAAACTGATGTACATTGATTGTGCTGTCTCCTAGTATTAACAGAACACTTGTCTTCTGCGGCAGTCTTCGGTCACATACATACTTTTGGACTGGCTGTCATCAAATCACTCGAGGGATCCACTTCTCGAATCTCTCCTTGAGGAATCTTTCTAGTCAGACAAGGCCACAACCAATCTTAGCTATATACGTCAGGTGGGCCTCTAGTTCACATTGTAAGACCATTAGCATAAACTTTGACATTGAGAACAGGAAAACGGTCACACGAAAAGCGCATATCTATTTATATTATTAACCTTTTGATGCTCTACAATCTATGATAGTCCAATTTATATATACTCTTTCGTACACCTTTGATAACTGGTAAACGTATAAAACCGAGCTAGGTGTAAAATAGCCATGATCTTGCCGGTGAGCCTTTAATCCCTTGAATCCTGGTCACCAGGGCCTGAAAAAAATCCTGTTCCTGGCCTTCTAGGCTCAGAATGCACATTTCTCATTTCATGTTCAATATCTTTTGTAAACACAAGCGTCAAAAGCGATTATGGGTGCAAACATTAATGTAATCACCGTAGTCCTAAATGTCCTTTCCCCAAAGCGACCTATCAGATAATTACATTGTGAACTGTAGTAAACGGATATGGTTGTCGTGAGTGTGTCAGCCCGGGCTGTGGGGAATCTGACACCTGAAATTCCGCCCGGTGTACCTGGCTATAGGGCTCAACGGGTTAAATAAAATCCGAACACAGACAAACGAACAAACAAATAAACTGTTCAGACTCGGTGACATTATATGAGAATACCCATGTCATCTTGAACAATTCACTGTTAATTGGCTAGAGATCGGGGTGTTCTCTTTCCCTCTTTGTTTTTTAAATGGGAGATAGCTGTGCTCAGTCCTATTACTTCCCTTTATCAGACAGAAAAGGGATTAAACAAGTAGTGTAATGAGGGAAAAAAATTACTTTCGGGCCCTTTCCTTGAAACATACACCATGAACCCCCCCCCCCAAAAAAAAAAAAAATTATGTGAAGAGAATGTTATCCTCTTATTGTTATAATTCTATCAATTTTTGTGATCGGTCTTTCGAATGAGAAAACGTAAAGAGATGTTTTCCTTTTTACATTGTTTGCCCAACACCGTTTTGTCTGGTAAAGGGAAATAACTGGTCAAAATGATCTCCCCTTACACAAGTCCCTCCTTTGGGAGGGGCAGATAATCTGCGAAACGATCTCCCGTTCTGACCGTAATATTACACCAGCTGTTCAAGTTTGCGATTTCTCTTCATAGAAGTGGAGAACAAGGAGGATGCCGTGATGGAGAGACGGAAAGGGTAGGAGGAGGAGAAGGGGAGGTACAGAAAGAGGAGGAGTTAGGAGTCAGCACTCCCTGACCTTTCAGAACCTGGTTGATGTACTCCCTGTAATAGTTGATTCTGTGTGTGTCGTCCAGGGACCCGTTTCTGTCCGTGAGCCCGTTCTCCGTGATGTAGACAGGCATGTCCTCACCATAGTGCCGCTTGATGAAGTTCAGCAGTTTCCGAATGCCGATCGGATTGATATACAACCACCAGGAGACAGAACTGAAGAGTATGAGGTATCAGTTGTTCTTGCAATGTTTTAATAAGCCGCAGGACTCTCATTCAATGGCAAATAAATAAACAAATGAACAAATAGATAAGTCAATAAATTAATAGTAAATAAACAAATAATGAATGAATGTGTCCGAAGATAATAGAAGAACAGCATCAAATCAAAATCTGAACGTGCAGTTAGAGGGGCACTGTGCAGTATGTGGAAAATACCATAATCGAGAATAAATAAATTGTAATCGGCCATTGGTCTTTCTTTACTTAAAACCCGTGGCTAAGAGAACGATCTAGAAAGAAACAAGAGACGAAGGTGAAATCTGAATACTATTTTGCAACTATAGGGACGCTGTGAAATGTCCGTGTAATTATATAATTTATAGACCAGATCTAGAAAGCTGGAGAAATCAAATGAGTGCACTTTATAAACCAGGCTCATTGCTACTCCACTGCAATAATGACCCACTGAAGAATTGTGCCAGCTGTTTCACAAAATGATGTAGACCAGAAGCGACGAGGGGGAGCGGAGGGGACTTGGTGATGTAAGAACAAAGGGTCTATTAGCATAAATTTAAGATTTAACGTTCCTGTTCATTCATTGTAGAGGGCTAGAGACGAATTGTTCGATGACAAAAATCCTCATGATGGAGATCTTTTAACACCAGTTATTGACGTTTGAACGAATGAAAGAGGGGGAGGGGGCAGGGAGAGAGAATGAGATGATGAGTCAACTAGAACTATATAAATATATAAATTGAGGGTTCTGGGTCTTCAGTCAGCTCGGAGTGGTCCTGACAATATCACTATCACACAACATCTTGACGGTAGCACAGTAACATGGAAGACAAAGTTTATGAAAAAAGAGGATATTGTGGATGGAACAAATAGTTGCGGTTAAAGAAGAGGCGAAAAAAAATCTTATCAGTGATCCTCTAGTCATAGTCCTATGGCCTTTTCACCACCACAACTTCCATTCATTAATTCCACTATCCCTGTCACAACAAAATGAGTGGCCTTTGTTAGTTGGTGCAGACCACATCGCTCTCTAGCAGCAGAGACTACGATTTCACAGAAGACAAAGTGTGGGGTGCAAATCTAAAACTATAAAACCATTCCTCAAAACTCAAACTTTGTCTCCTAGTCCTCAAAGGTTTTCTTGTTTCGTTTGTGTGTGTGAGTGTGTGTGTGTGTGTTGTTGTTGTTGTTGTTGTTGTTGTTGTTGTTGTTATTATTGTTGTTGTCTATGTTGTTGTTGTTGTGTCGTTGTTATTTTTATTACTGTTATTGTTATTATTTCTGTCACTTACGGCAGCCAGGAAGGATCATGGTAAGTGGTAACGTTCTGGTCAGCGAAATAGCCATCACCAGTTTGGCCCTCGTAGGCCATCAGACTGCTGTAGTGATTGAGTCCTAGGAAATCGGCAGTGCCTGTTCGTGTGGAGCAGATCAGAGGACATTAAGAAAGTGCTCATACTTTCAGTAAATGTGATGGTCAATCATACAATATTATCTCATTTTATAAAAATACAATAGAACTGTCAGACCGGAAACTAGCAAAACAATTCAAGAAAAACAAATAACATAGAAATCTATAAACAACTTATTTGTGATGGTCAAATCTCTGCCAAATTTTCAAGCCCGCTTTGCTCTTCGTCAGGGCAATAATTAAAACATATAAAATGTAAATCGGGTATTGCTGTACACGAAAGGAAATGTAACTAAAATTATTCGTTTTTTTTTTTTTTTTGTAAAGGAAAGGTTTTTTAATGTTGTTTGAAAATTGTTGTTTGATAGACTATATTCTCTTCTCTTCTCTAGCTTCCTGTCTGTTTCAGCCTGTCTCTTTCAGCAGCCTCTGGTGGCGAGCTATATTTGAGCACAAACTGATGTGTTCAGTCTTTTTCTTGGATCTTTACTTTGAACTCGAAAACCATATCTCTATTATAGGAGTGTGTCTAACGGACTGAAGGAGTTAGCATCATTTTATGTGATTAGAATGAAATCAGAATGACTAGGTAGGTGCGTTCGAACACAGCTGTCACATTAATATGACAAGAAATCATTTTATGAAAGATCTGTTTAATCTATCTGTGGCTTTCAATGGAAAAGAAAACCGGGGGAAATAAACAAAAGACTGGCAGAGGATGGCCCATATTTTCATCCGAGGCTCTTAGGCTTCGAGAATGTTCTTTGTTGATGGTTTGAAATGGAACGACGAAACAACATATATGTAAGGCCTACAAATCACAGTACTAAATGCGTTAAATGTCCTCATGCTTTGATACTTTGCAGAAAATATTTCAGATATTTTGACGAACATTTGCAAATGAAAATATGTCAGAATTTATGGAAGCAAACAAATGAGACAATGAATTAATGTATTCTCCCACTTAGTTCTCACTCCTCCATTCATTCATTCAGTCATTCATTTTTTCATTCATCCATTCATTCTTTTATTCATTCATTCATTCATTTATTCATTTAATTTATTTTAATCAACTGTTTCATTCGCAGTCATGTATCGGGCTTATTGTTTTCTTCTCCAAATAAACCTTTAATGCGCTCTTTCTCATCCTTCGTGAATTCTGGCAACCTGGACTGAGCTAGGCCTTCCGCTGTGCTGGCCTCACGAACATAGGTCTTCATGACCTCCGGGTAATCCCCGCTGACATAGATAGGCTCCGCGAACCATCCAATGAAAAACTGTAGCGCCCTGTCGGCTGCATCTACGTCATTTTGTACGATGACGTCACGGGGCTCCTCCCAGTCACAGTTCATGGTGATTCCTACCTGGCCTGGCGATGGGATGTAAGTATGCAAATAACAAGGTGATAAATGGACTCCCGTGTTCCAATCCTAACAGGACTTGACATTTTGCTCTTAGGGAAAGACATTTTAATTCTCTAACTCAGTCCAAAACAATGGATTACCCGACTGTAGACAGAGTAAGATACTAATAGACCCAAAAACGTTTAAGTGTTATACAGATAGCCGGCTGTTATGTAATCTAGGAATAAGCCTATTCTAAGTATTACCAGAATTCCATCACCCATCTGTACTTTATTAACGTTAAGGTTCCTTTATGCGCTTATGTTCCATTGATAATCAAATTAAAACCTGGTGCTTTAATACATTCGGTGTTACTAACACGTTTGCACTATCATTCTGTGTGGAGATGTGACCAAAAAAAAAAGGCTAAAAATTCAATTTTATTTCTAAGAAACAGAAAACAAACGTTCTCTAAGCCGTAGGTCATCATATAATGTTATGGTACACTTTATGCTGTTCAAGTTTCTACAGCCATCTGTCAGCAAGGCAATAACGCATTATGAGACGCAACAAAATGAAATCAGGCACTCGTCAAACTGAGCCGACGGAAGAAATTACGTGTTTTTTAACAGTAAATGAATTTTTGACGCATTTTTGTTTTCTTCATCAAGCCCCTCTATATCAATCTATAAATGCATTTCAGAGTTCAGTTTACTGAAATAGATCCAGTAAAAGCCCAAAAAATTGTAATTTTGTGGCATGGCCTTACAAAGATAAAGAAGGATCGGCCATTTTCCCGCTAAATTCACCTGCAGCAACAGGTCAACCCCCATTGCCAATATTTCAATTTCTACTTAAGATAGAAGAACGATTTTTCACAGACAGAAAGGGAAATGAATAATCTTCACAGTAATACCAATAACTCCATATTATTATGCTCACTTTTGACGAGAACCTGATTTCATTGTGTCACATTTCATATGCCCATCATAAAGATGCTCTCAGACAAGGGAGTGACTATCATGTTCTAATCCCTCATAAGGAAAAAAAAAACGGCTTACCATTCTGTATAGCCTGGAAGCTATCCTGGTATAAATGATAAGCTTCGGCGTGAGCTCTGATGATATTATGGGCGGCTTTATACGGTCCTTCCTTGATGTCTTTCAAACCAGGGGCGTATTCGCCTGTGCCATGTCCCATAACAGTAATTACCCAAGGTTCGTTGAAAGTAATCCACTTTTCAACCTGTTAAAAAAAAGAAAGAACAACAAGAAAAATCGGACATATTCCTAACGTTTATAGGGCCAATCTTTGGCATGTTATCCCTGAGAAATATAATTTATTTTGCTTATTTAACCAGCGTAATATTTCAAGTTCAATGACTTAACAGGCCTTAATAGCCCCCTCCCCCCTCACTTTCCTTTTCTACAAAGGAACTAAGTCTTTAAATTTCCACTCCGGGGTTTCGTCGAGTGGTTGGGTTGGTCCCTTTGCTGTTATGGGAATGCACCACTTAAAATTCATCAGATACTTTGTTCAACCTTTTATACAAGAGTGATGCATTTGTTCCGTTGTATAGAATAGATTAATAAACTGATGGTAAGAAAATGTTGAGTAATTTACATAGAAGGCAATATCAGAGTACAAACTCTGACCATAAATAAATACTGGGTCGAGTCAGGAAATGTGGATTAATTGTCTTTCCCGAATCGAACCCACAACTTTTGAGTCTGAGTCCAATGATCGGACCACTAGGCCACCGACGCCATCGACGTTTTAGTACGTAAGTACCATTTTAAAACCTTATTTTTAGTGCTGGCACATTATACAATAATGGACAACAACGAGAGCATTGCCCACCTTGGATCCAAAGTGAGTAAAACACAAATTGGCATAGGTTCTGAACCACTGGATACTGCTCTCGTTGTACCAGCCACCCATGTCTTGTAGATCCTGCGGGAGGTCCCAGTGGTACAGGGTCACCATAGGCTTCACTCCTAGACAACAATGAGAGACATTGCACTGCTGGGGCGGTTTTTATCCATCCATCTATCCATCCACCCATCCATCCTTTCCTCCATCTATCCATTAATTTATCCAGCTAGCTATCTATCCATCCATCCATCTATCCACCTATCTATCCATTCGTTCATCCATCCATCCATCCATCCATTCATTCATCCATCCATCCATCCATCCATTCACCCATCCATCCATCCATCCATCCGTTCTTCTATTAATCTATCCAGCTATCTATCTATCCATCCATCCAGCCATCCATCCAGCCATCCATCCATCCATCCATCCATCTGTGCATCCATCTATCCATCTATCTATCCATCCCCATCTATCGATCTAAGCACCCACCCATTAATTCAGTTTCTGCTCTCCTTTTTTTTTTTTTTTTCAACAATCGTAAAGAACAAACAAACAAAGAAGCAAACAAACATACGCACCGATATCCAACAATTTATCCATTAATTTGATGTAATAATCAATTCCAGCCTGATTGAATGGCAGTTGTCCGGTAGGTAGGACTCGTGACCAGGAGATAGAAAATCGATAATGGTCCAGCTGAAACACATGCAATAAAACAGTCAACAAGAGGACAATGAAGCCTCAACAATACATGTCCAACATTTATGTTCTTCCTCGAATTATTGTTTATTTCTTTGTATCTATTATCTTTATTCTTCTATCAGTCGTTTTAACCACCCACTAATCTTTTTTTTTTTTTTTTTCTTTTTTTTTTCGGGCTATTTTTTCTTTTTGTTTTATTAAATACGGCTGAGTTAGACTTTGATTTTTGGATTAAACAACACACAAGGAATCGCACACTTCGTTCTCTGTGTTGCTCTTGCTAGAACATTCACAGAGAATTGGATAATGACGTCACGAGAAAAGAAACTAACTTCCCGTTTGCTGTTTGTAACTCAGCCTTTCTGCCTCAGGATGGAATAGAATAGTACGTGACTTTTCAAATGACTGCTCAAATCGGGAACTGTCTCGCTGCACAAGAGCAATTAATCTTCAGTGAGCTTTCTTTTCAGGGGGCTAAGTTGCTTTACCTTTACCTGTGTAGGACAAGCATTCCAAAGAATACAAAAATCACTTTTTGTTATTTGAAATAAAACTGTAACACTATAACTACAACAAAAAAGTGTTCATCATAATTATGAGAGACGACACCATGAAATCAGGCTCCTGTCAAACTGAGCCGACCGGAGAAAGCAAGTATTTTTCATTAGTGAACGAATTATTAAGGCATTTTTTGTTCTTCACGAAATCTTTCTATATCAATCTGAAAATACATTACAGCGTTCAATTTACTGAAATAGATCGAATAAAAGCCCAAAAATTGTAATCTGGCGGTATGGCCTAACAAGGGTTAATAGGGATTTACAAAAGTGATCGGCTATTTTCTCGAGTAATACAGCTGCAGCAACAGGTCATCCCAACGTCCTCATTTGCCAATATCTCAACTTCTGCTTAAGATAGAATTGGTTTGGGTTGTTTTTTTTTTCCACACACAGAAAGGGAAATGAATAATCTTTACAGTGATACCAATAACTACATATGTTCAAATTTTGACGAGAGCCTGATTTCATCTTGTCGCATCTCATATGGTGAATTTTTCTCAGAGTTTTCTTTCACTTATATTTCACTTAACAAGCAAAGAAGTGACTCTTTTTTGTTCTTCTCTACAATGCTTGTGCTAGACGGCCTGCACTTGACACAGGAAGGTGCTCACAGGTTGACTTACCCCCATATCCTTTATGATTCTGATGTCGTCGTCAATCTTGTGGTAACTGTCACAGGCCACTTCCCCGGTATCTCCGTTGTCAACGTTACCAGGGACACGAGAGAAAGTGTCCCAGATATTGGGGCCTTTCCCTGAAATAACAGTCAGTTCTTCTGAACTTTGTTCTCCGTCCCTCCAAATCTCACCTTCTTCTTGTAACATCCACACACTGACTTTTTCCTATCTTGACTGTTTGTTTTCCTTGTGTGTTGAGGGGGGGGGATGACTTTTGAGTTTAAAGCTGATCAGCACGACCACAGTTCTATTGTTCCACACATCGTGTCATCAGTTGCTGGTTTGTGAGGTATTGCTTTTCAATAATAAGGTATATGATGTGAGTTATCTAAAAATGCACTTGATTCGTGAGCTCCTGAGACTACCTTGACCCTCCTGTCTGAGCCCCTGCGTAATTCAAGTCTATACTTGATACATGAACTAACCTTTAATGGGCTGTTGTGACTGGTCAATAAATACAAGGTTTAATTATATCATCATGCGATTTGCTCACGTTGAATCTGTTGTTAGAAGCTACATAATTATAATATTATTTGACTCCTGTGCATCAGTGGATAGGGTTCAAGATGCTGAAAATTCTTTTTGCAAACTTTGTTAATACACAGCCAACCTCAAGCATTAGAGCATCAGGATACCGGTTGAAATAATATGGCCTTAAGTTAGAGTTGTGTGTGTGTGTGTATGTTTTTTTTTTTTTTTTGTCAACGGAATCTTTACTGGGTATCCAAGCATGCAGTTTAAGCTTTAGTTCAGTGGAGTGGTGAAAATGGTATGTCTTAACTGTAGTCTAAAATAAAAGATGATATTATGGCACGTATATTATACTTCCGTCTCATAACATGTCTATAGGGGTCCTGATCAATTATCTATAAATACGTTTTCATTATCTTCATTGTAAGCTTATAATTAAGCAATGATCGGACCCTCAGTCTTTTGGAGTAAAACTGTTTGTATTAGTTTGTACTGCCCAAATTCAATATTTGCACATAGTATTTGCTTACCATCTTCGTTCCAGGCTCCCTCTATCTGATAGGCTGCAGTGGCCATACCCCAGCTGAAATCCTCAGGGAAGTTTCCATAGACAAAATCTTCCGACAGTTCTACGGCCGTGCCCCAAGCTCCTGCCTGAGTGTACCCGTGCTTGAATCTGCCGTAGAGAGATTTGGAACAGGCAGATTAATACATACGTCGGGATCCGTATCTTCTTCTGGTGAATTTTGGTCTAAAACATCTTATTTAAATGTCCTGAAAGGCAAGAAAAACTAATTTTGGATTGGGCGAATAAGATACTACAAGACGCCTTGTATTCATGATATTGCTAGAAGTATGTTTGAAGCTGCTGTTTTCAGAGACATTTTGGTATATTTTTCTTTTTGTCATATTAGTCACGAACGTGCCTGCAGACAACGTGGACATCGCCCTTCATATATCTTCGTTCGCGAACCCAAGCCAAAGAAAAAAAAAAAGAAATTGCAGTCTAAGATAAACGATGATATTATTATGGCATATATATTATGCTTCCTGTCTCATACCATGCTACAGAGGTCACTGATCAATTATCAAATGAACAAATGAATGGTTGCAATGATGGCGTAAATAGATACAAAGGGGAATAATGCATTTCGTGTCAGAATTTCTTATGTACAACATAAAATCTAGCATGGAAAATCACATAAAAATGTCATTTGGTCAGGGAAAGTTTCTACGACATTTTGCGATCGCTGCAAAATTTGGCAGCACTGCTATAGCTTATCTTGTTGTGCAGAAAAATCACATGTTGTCCCAGGATCACCCTTTTATATAGTGAAATGTTTCACATGCCAGTTACCTGGACGGTAGGTTACAATCTTGGTATGCTTTTCAACAATGTTAAGGTGTTGCTTTTTGTTGTTGTTGTTGTTGTTGTTGTTGTTGTTCTTGTTGTTTTTCTCGGTTATGGAAGTGAGTCTGTTTGTCTGTGTGTTTGTATCTATATATATGTGATGTTTGTGCGTTTATATAATATTATATA
>JBCAUA010840781.1:0-13673 GCA_038406235.1 Peronia verruculata
TGCAAAGTGTTATTTTTCTTACTTCGATCACATGACATATAGGATTTTCTCTTATTTGGCAATGGGTCATATATATACATTTTGTTGTTGTTGTTGTTATTCTTTGTCACTATAGGCTACATGTACTTCTATTCTCAATCTATTGGCACATATTTCTTTCACTGACAGTATCCGATAGCTCTAATGCGGAAAAATACTATGAGACATCTGACCTATGCCATAATCGCTGCGCAGTGATGACCTTCACCCCTGTCATGATTCCATTCTCACCTCCAATGACTTGATGTTGTTCCTCATCTCCTGGATAAGCAGCTCCTGCTCCCGCAGTCGCCCCACCTGCTGCTCCACGACTTTGCTCTTCCCATGAAGCTGAAACTCCAACTGGCCAGCTCGACGCATCTGAAACTCATGGGCTGTCTGCCACTCCTCAATCTCCAGATCTGTGGCTGAGTTGGTCATAAAAAAAATCAATCGATCAATCAATTAATAAATCAATCAACCCATCCATCCATCAAACAACCATCAATCCATGAATTAGTTAATCAAACAATCAATCAATAATAAATCAATCAATACATCCATCCATCTATTCATAAATCAATCATCAGTCTATTGATTAATCTATCAATGAATCAATCTATCCACAAAGAAATAATAACAAAGCAATCTTTTTAAGGTAATGATTTTTTTCCCCAACATTAGAAATCAAATTGTGAGAAACGTTACAAACATATCATTTCATTTCATTTCATTCTCATGAAAAAAATTAGATTATTTATCTGTCTTTTTTTTTTTTTTTTATTATTGTTTTTTTTGCCCCTACACTTGCATGCATGTTTTGATAAAGTATCAGTCTATAAATACAGTTAGTTAACTAGTCCAAGACTGTTGAAAAACCAGTGCCAAACAAAGCATCAGTGACAGGTCAAATACCTCTTTTCCTGCTAAAGTAGGAAACTTGAAACAAATTTTAAGCAGAGATAAAAGTACAAATATCACATCCAAATGTGATATTGCACATTTCCAAAACACTCTGTATCACCAGTGTTACCCTGGATTTATAAATATTTCTGCATGAAAATCGAGTTTTTTGGGACGTAGGTGTATAGAATTTATGGGTTCCACCATTCATTTAAACTCCATTTTCTTGGAATTTCGGTCATTGCTGGGTGAGACTCCCTTCGTTTCTTTAAATAGCAATATTTCTGGCTAGTGTGTTCGACCGTTCATTTAACCTAGATTTTCTCGGAATTTTGGTCATTGCTGGGGGTCCCCATTTGCCTCCTTAAGCTGCAATATCTCTAGCTAGAATAAACCTAGCTCAGAACTTTTTTTCCCACCTGAAAGGGTCCGTATGAAATAAGCTTTCACATGATACTAAAAACCTCATACGGTGAAAAATCGACATAGGTCTCATTTTTGACCTGCAGTGAGGCAAATGATTTTTCTTGAGAACTTGAAATGCAAGAAGAGGTAACAAAGTCAACAGAAAGTTTGGAAATAAAAGGTGACCACTATCACCTTGAGGTAGAGTAGCAAATGGAGAAAATGATACAAGTAAAGCAAAGAAATTGATAACAGCTACAAAACGGTTATAAAACAGTTTTAAGTTATAAAACTCTACTTGGAAAGTGACTTCGCCAGAGAAGAAACCATGGCCTTTGATCAGATTCGAGGCAGACTGTGCAGCAAAGCCTTTCCCAATTTGAGAAATTATTTGTCACATGAACAATGGTAGGAAAACTCCTCGAGTGGAGTGAGGCAGGTGACAGTCTTCACAGGAACAGTTGGTTCTTTCATTAGATACTTCGACCTTTAACTTCCTGACATCTTCCAGAACCCCGGCCACACTGGAGTCATGACTCCTGATGTCCGTTACCCACCTTTTTTATTTTTTTTTTAAATTTTCCCCAGGGACTTTCTGGGATCTGTAGATGCTCAGTTTGGTTTTTGGTCCAGATGGAGTTGACGGAGGTGTTCTAGTCATTCTGCTGGGCATTCACCATCGTTTTTATGGCATAACTTATTCTATTTAAATCTACCATCTCCGTCAAACGATGTAGGCTGCACATCATTCCTTTTGCACCATAGACAACAGGAAGAGTTCTCTGCTGCTGTTGCTAGCTCACACAAGCTATTTCTAAAACTCCGGCCATGGAGTTGAGCTTCTTTAGAAGAGAATATACTGTTGAACCAATATAATCCATTGCTCTCATTACTACCATGAATAGAGAAACACTACAAGAGAACCCACAGCCTTCATGGGAGATTATTTAAATAAAGAACAAACCAATATTGCCCTAAAACTAAAGTATATGTACATGAAGGGGCACTACCCCTACACCACTGCTACCTACCCATAATGATACCCAGGCTGATTCCCATGGTCAGTATGGCAGCAATCACCACGATGATGTTGAGCACTGTGCTGAGATGGTTGTTGGGCTGGTGGATGTAGTTGCGGGGGACGTTGCCAGCCTCCAAAGGAAGGTCTCCAATATCAGCAAACACTGACAAATCTCCGATGTCGTTCTGAGCTGAGAGAGATCCGGCTTCACTTTGCTCGCTTTCAATACGATCATCAACACTGTCTTCGGTCGATGATTCTGTTTCATCATCCACATCTTCTTCCCCGACATCCACGTATTCTCTGCTAGGGGACTGCCTATCAACCGACTCTGGTATTTGAGAAACAAAAGATTTACATTATTTTAAACATCTCATTGCTATCTATTCTTACTGTCTTTGGCACAATATGTCTTGTGCCCAGGGCAAATGAGTCGGAAATCGCACTGGGTGATTTCAAGTTATGGAAGTTTTTAACTTTTTCAATGACTCAGATACCAAATCCTTCTTTTTTTCAGGGTAAAAAACATTAAATTTTCATTTTGTGAAAACAAACAAAAATTGATTTCTGAGCCGGAAAATAGTTAAAAACTGAAACAGCTCAAAGTCACTTGGCATGACTGGCATGACTCATTTGCCCAGGGCACAAGCCATGATCGTGCTGATCGTGCCGTCAAATCCCAACACAAACAAACAACTGCCGCCTGTAGGATGAATTACTTCCAAAACTGCTCTATCATGTGTGTGAAAGGTGCTCAGTAGAGTAGTGCTGGCTGGCAAACTCAAGGTGGGCGGGAAAGAACATGAGCTGGGGGAGTAGTGGATAGAGCAAGCAAGACTGACCATATCCAACCTTCTTCAGCACAAGATAAAAAAGAGATATTATAGCTGTGAAACAATTAACCTTCTAGAGCCCAGTCTTACCACAGATATCGTCACTACCAGAGAAAGACTACAACATTCAGTCTACAGTAATTTTTTGTATGAATACTATGAAACAAATCGCGTAAAAGAATTCTGACGGGATTACTGCAGCCTTCACTACTCTGAGTGGTCCCTTTTCCTTATTGCTAATCATTTGAACAGACCCACAAAAGGTTCAAACCTTTAACAACATTTTGTGGCATTTCTTTGGGCTTTAGAGAGCCAAGAACCATAATTTTATTATACAGTACCGCCTTCTTAGTCTAAATATGACTGAGACTTTATGCTGCCACAACAGCTTGTCAAAACATACCACTATTACCACCACCGCTACTACTACTACTACTACTACTACTACTACTACTACTATCACTGCTCGTACTCTAATGTAGATGACCAAATGCTGTTTTCACAGTCTAATTATTTATCCGTCTATTGAAACATAACTTTCCAAACTATAAAATGAAAACCTACTGCATTAATTCATTGTATGAAAAAAAAAATGCTGTTCCTTATCTCCATGATAAAAATTAAGAAATGTGCAGAACCAAGGTTCAATTTTCTCAAAACAAAAGTTTTGAGGGACAAGATCTTAGTACTATGTTTATTACACCAGTGTTACCACTCTGATAGAGTGGGCTTTAACTTACCTCTGCTCATACCCCTCATAAAACTGAAGCTTGGACCAATGGAAGAGGTTGCCCGCAGCCGCAGAGGTAGGACAACTCTTTCCTCACCATTCTCATGGCTCTCGTATTGATCAATATGATCCGAGTCCAGACGAACAAAATCTGAATCTGGTGTAGAATGACAATCGAACAAACATTTTTTTTTCTCCCAAAACCAAAATCGTTTATGTCCTGTACTAAATTATTCTGTAACTTTATAATATCAAATCCACCCAATTAAAGATTACTTTCTGAGGCAAAAACAGATGCAGACAATCATCTGCCTCATGCAGTTTTAATATCAAAATTATTCAGTCATTGAAATATTTTTTTCACACTTCAACATGAACATTATGTAATATTATACAATGGTATGTTATTGCCCTGACGAAGAGCCAAGCAGGATCGAAAATTTGGCTAGCAATATAAGTTTCTTTTATTAACTCAATTCAAAATTCTTCATATTGTTTTTCCACTTTTTTGATGTATTTGATTAGTTGCCAGTGGACAGTCATCTTAATTTTAAGATATTTTTTTGTAAAATGAACATTATGTAATAAACAATGTTCATGTAATGACACTGGAGATATTTGTTTTTACCACATTTTTTTGCAAATGTAACCTGTTTATTGAGGTATGTATTGTTGCATCATTATCACGTCATGTGCTTATAGTCTGAAACTCTGACATTACCTCGGCAACAGATTTTGTACTGGATGGCAAATCTGAAATTGGTTAACTTGAAAAAATTTGCAAATTCTAGTCACAAATTCTAATAAGTGTCTGCAAAGATTTGCTCTAACCAAGCGAATGGCTGGAAATTTGCATCTAATTTTAGAGGGTACAAACACTTCAAACTCCACTAACATGGAGAACAAAAATAAAAAAAATTCATGGAACCGGTGACAATTTCTTGTAAGATCTTGTGGTAGAGCGATAACAAACATCAGTGAGAATTCTATTTTTAGTAGGAGGGTAGAAAGATTCTGCCACGGATTTCCCTGTTTTTGCGTAATCAAAATATGAACTTTTACAATGCATCGCTTTAGTTTAAGGAAAGAGATATGGTCATTCTCAGGGATAATTTGAAGAAGTCATGGTATGAATACAATATATGCTCCACAGCAGCCCACCAGTTGGGATACAGTGAACAAAATATGGAGTCATATCACCACTATGATTACTATATATGACACAATTCCTGTCATTTTACATACAGAAAGGGGTTTTATCTAGCTAAGTACCTGTGTCGCTGTCACTACGGCTGCTGAAGCCGCCCTCAGCACCTGCCCCTGACAGCTGCGAAACTTCGGCATCCTCAGGGCTGGCGGGATTAGGAGTAGGACATTGATCTTCCATGTCAGGAACAGGCTGAGACTCGGCCTTAAATTCTGCCTCGACCTCATCTCTCCTGAAGTGAAAAAAAATCAAGATTGAATAGACAATGGCTGTCTCCAGAAAAAGCAAATTGATTGCCTATTACACTATCCTGGGATGTCAAACTCTTTTCACAGAAGAGTTGGAATGGGATTAAAAGACTATCAACTAGTGGAAATTCCAAGAACTGAAAAGATCCCTCAAGCTGTGCCATCATCATAATCATCGAGCATAACTAGATCTAGATCATGAACAGCCGTCTTATATTGGTCTTTCTAAGACCATGAGTGTAATATTTGTTGATATCACTGGTGATGTGCTGATTTTGCAAAATAACTCTCACGTGACCACTTGACTGCATTTTGTCGGGTGTGAGGAATTAGCTAAATGCTATGAACTATGATCTCAATCCTCAAACAATCATTTGCCTCTCGTCTGGAGCATGTGCAAAACTCTTTCGTACTTCTGGTTTCTCTGTTATTGTGCAGGACTTGTACAGCATTAGAATTATTATTAAATGGCGATTGGCTTGTGGGCTCTGCAAAGGTCAGTAGTTGGGCGGCCAAAAGTATAAAGTTGGTGATGACCAAAACAGTCAGGAATTTTAACTAAAATCAAAAGTTTGACATCCCAGGCTATCACATTATCATGTGTCAGTTCAAAGCAATGTCTCTAAATTTACAACACCGACTGTCATCCAGCATCTAACTCAATCTATTAACTGTTTGCATACCAAGTGCTTTTCCGCTACTGTGCCAGAGCATTTTAGAATTTGAAATATAATCCATAATAGATGTGAAACAAGCAAGCAAACCACAATCTTTTGCTGTTTTTATTTAAAAAGAAGCAATACTTAAGAGTTATTATCCATGACGACGTCTAAAAACAAGCACTGACAGCTGTCAGAAATGACACTGATTATGATTTGTGATCATCTACATAAAGACAGTGGGCACAGCTACATATTATCTACATATGGACAACTGGCATGGAAGAAATAAAAAGTGAACGCGAATGAGAAAAATACAGAATTGAAAACTAAAATTGATGCAAATATCTGGAGCTCAAAATTTCAAAATCACTCTTTTTTTTTCCTTCAGGGTGATCATTATTAGTACAACTATCGATTCATTAACATTTATCAAATGTTATTGCACCGTTCTCAATTCCACAAAACACTTGGTATAATAATATGATTGTTTTGCTATTCTGGACAAGAATACTCCTCATAAAACATATCTAACAGTGGGATCTCTGGAAAACTGCTCACATCCACTGAGAAAAATACTAATCTCTTCACAAAGCTTCACAAAGACCAGCAACAAATTGAGAGATATAAGTACTAATTCTCACAGCATAGGATCTTCATCTTTCTAAAATGATCAAGCATTTTGTCATCTAACATGGTCAACTGGTTCTGTCATTCTTATATCCCCTAGACAATATCTCAAAGTTACTTATCTAAGTTTGTTCCCCTTTTATATGATACTTTGTATCACCTTAGCGGATATCATGTGTAAAGAACTGAACTTTAATTTCTATTAAACTTATGATGAAAATTAACTCTAACAACAACAAACACTGTACAAAGTGGTCTAACACCTACCTGTCGGCCAGGAGTTGGACACAAACAGCTCCAGGTTCATCTGCAGATACCTCACCTGCTTGTGCCTTGCACATGTGAGGACTGGCACGAAAATTTCTTGAGGTATCTGAGAGCTCACCTTCTCTTTCTTTTTGAAGAGGATCAGACTCCCTTATGGTCAGTGTATTTGGTTCTGCCAACACAGGGACTACTTCCTCTTCATCAACTTCTTCCACCTTCTCAGAACTTGCAGATGTGGACTGCTCAGCAGATAAATTACCTAAAACTGCCATTTCCAAATACTTGACAATCTCATCATCACGCATTTCTACATCTTTTGTAGAAATTCCACTTGAGCAAATAATGTCATCTTCAGTTGATGACTGAGCGGTGGTTAAGTCTGTGCCAAGGGATTCCACACCAGACTCATTGCTAGTGAGAATTGCATCTTGGGACGATTCAGCGTCTTCCTCCGCTGAGTCAATCGGCTCTTGGACTACCTCCGCCTCAGCGACAAGATGGGCACTTGGTGAAATTGATTCTGCCACTACCTCATCTGGTTTGCAAGGGAAAAAGCGAGAGACAAGAATAATATAACAACTGACAATGAGGTTAATAATACACAGAGCTGATATTATTTGACAATAATACGAACATTCTACACAAATATGTGCTATCAATAGATTTGTTTTGACCAACCAAACAGCTGGAAATCCAACTTTAGCAGGGGGTACGAACACTCCAAACTGTTCACTACTGTTGACATAGAAAAACACATAAATAATGTTATGGACTGGTGATAATTGTTCCTGGATCTTGTGGTGGAGTGGAAACAAACAGTCGTGAGCATTCTTTTTTTTAGGACGGGGTACAAACACTTCGACAGGGATTTCCAGGTTTTTGATTAATAGAATATGGATTACTCTTTCCTCATGAAAAGAAATATATTATTCACTTTGAATATGTTGTTCCCAGGGCAGAAAAACATTTACATTCTTTGTCTGGTGTCACAGTCACTAGAAAGACAACCATAATGATGGAAACCACAGAACAATTTAGACCTATTTCAATTATCAAATGAAGCTACAAAGTGGGCACTTTACCATCTCAAGAGAGTTCAGATTTATTGCTGAGATCTTTATCTTCTTGATCTCTATCACAGATGTCATCATGCAAGTCAGAACCATCAAACTGTCACAATTTATTACAACTTCCACAAGCCACAGGTTTGTTTCCATACACCATACCTTGCTGTAGTCTTGCCTCTCTGCCATGATGATGTGACGTAACTTCATTCCCTTCGACGCTGACAATTTCAATGGAACTTTCACTGGATTCTGAATCTCCATCTTCAGACTGGGAGAAAATGGAAGTGGATCAGAATTTAACATCATCAAGAATAATGGCTGATCATGATACTCACAGAAGCCCAAATAATGATATTTTTCATTCTCAAATTATTACTGTCACAAGATGAAGCAAAAAATATTTAAGGAGAATAAAGAAATTCTCAAATTCTGAGCTGAAGAATAACAAATCAAATCAAATCGCGGGGTTAAGTTTATAATGAAGTAAGAGTCGCAGTTCACTAATTTCACATTTTTGCAATGTCTTTAGATGTGATTTTTTTCCATCAATGGTAACTTTGTATGCAAACTTTGGTATTTTGTTTGTAAGTCATTAAGTCATTATGATTTTGATGAACTTGATGATTGTTTTATGTTTTTGTCTCTTTTTACAATGACTATGTGAGCTTGCATGTCTTTGCAAAGTGTAATGAGTAGGGGCTTCTAAAAGTGAAGACGTATCTACTGTCAGCAAGGAAATTTGGAACAGTAGTTGGAACAATCGAAGTGACACAAAGCTCAGTTCTTTCAACACTGAACTTTTCTACAGGTTAACAACCACCTTTATACCTCACTAAATTTAACTCCTATCACACCACATACCATCGGAATCTTTTGGTCCAATTGGCTGGAGTTTAATGATATTCATTTATAAAATATATACACAAAATGTGTAAAAGCGCTGTTTCTATCTTTCATTTGTACAGTGGGAGAAAAGCCCAAGAGGACTGATGGTTGGACAGTGACACCAGCCAGTTGCATTTCTCCTACACCTTTCCAATATACAGAACCGAACTTTGGATCAGGATGTGCCATAACAACATAGTTATTTCGGTCGCAATTTCTGTCTTAGTTGCCCTCTCACTTACCACAAGCTCTCCATCCTCGCCCACCACTGCCCATCCTTTCAGAGCCCGGGACTCGCGTTCTTCTCCTGAATCTGACATGGCTCTTCATTGGTCTTCTGTGAAGATACACAGGCAGTAATACACGTCACATAAACCAACCACGATCCTCTCCACAAACTATCACTATCACTGAAAATGTAGGGAATTAACAGTAATAAGACAAGAAAGAATCCAGCTCCTGACCTAACAATCCATAGCAGCAGAGAGATCAAAAGGAAGTCAATCATATTTCTTAAAATCTGATTCTAGTTTTTACGCATCAATCAAAGACAAAGTTTAACAAAAAAAAATGTCCATGGTCATGATTTAATCTCTTTATATGCCTTCCAAAATAGGAGTAAGACTTTTCTGTTTTCAACATTACAAATTGTGTATTTTGAAATGCAGCTCATCTGCATTGGAACAGAATCTACAGAATTCTACACTAGATGTCTTAGAGAGTGAATGGTTTCAACTCTGACTACAGCGGAAGCAATAAAACCTTCGCAGTCTGCCATTTCAAAGCGCATTAAAATCACTCTCAATTCTCACAATGTAAAATGAAATCACTACAAATATGAAAAACACATGAACGTTTTGTCGATGACCATTTGCCCAAACAGACAGATAAAGATGTATAACTGAGTACAGTGAGAGAACTACAACTCTGCCTCTTCGTCCTTTATTAAAAGATGGCTGCATTATAGATTCACCCTTCTGTAGCTGATTTATATTCGGGAATACATGTTTCTTTTTAGACATTTATCTAACAAATTACTCGATCCTTGAAGCCACCACATACTAACTGCAATGTAATCCTGAATCTTACACTCTGATCAATGTGACTTAGAAATAGAGTGAGTCATACTGTATTATTAGAATCTAGATCTCTTGATTGTTTACACCAGAATGACTTAGTAATGTTGACTGACTATGTACTTCAGTGGCTGCCTGTGTAGGCTGTAGCATGAGCACTCTCTCTGTCAATATATCAGTCTGACCACATCTTTTTAGAAATTACTTGAACCTATCCTATAGTTACCAATGGCTCACTTCTTTCTACAGTGATTTTATTTACCATTGTTGTTTATCAATATCAATCTGTATTTTGAACTTCTCATTGTTGTACTAGAATGTAGATCTAGATCTAGATCAAGGCTAGGTAGAATCTACCATACAAAAAAAAATGGCTATTAGATCTACTGCAATCCTGTTCTGAACTTGGACAAATTTACTGTCGCATCTGACTTTAAATCGAATGGAACAAAAAAATAAGTTTATGTCTTGGTCTCCGTCATACTCATAACCAGACAGTAATCTACATCTAGTTCTTTACACCTTAGATTCTTCTCTTTGAATTAGGTTAGTGTATTTGAAGGGCCCTGAATGCTGGCTCTGATCGAATTAGCCCAGCGCATCTCAAAATAAGTTACTAGAGCCCAGGATATTTATTCCAACGATCTTCCAGCCTAATATAACATGAATGAATTGTCAAGTAGTACTGCAGAAAGCAGAAAAGTCTACGACCAAACAAATATCTACACGTCCGTTTCATTTCATACCAAACATAGAACTGCTGCAATGCCAACCTCTCGTAGTTTGTCCCTTACTCCTATCACCTAAATAACAACATGACCTACTGACCCCAACGGAAGTAAAACAAGATTTAGTTTCGCATAATCAATTCACGCTCATAAGCCATTTAATTTTGAATGTTTTTCGCAAAATTATTTTCACAAACCCTTTTTTAGTTTATAAATGAAGTTGGAGTGTTACATTTTTATCAGAAACATTGATATTCACTTTCGAAAATGTCCAACATTACGTGTAGAAAGGCGGTATTGATTCAGGAAAGGCCACTCATGTTCTAATAATAGCAGAACTCGATCAGAAAGCTACGTGTTGTCCTCCAAATCTTTGCGCGGTCGCAGGTGATATTGACAGGAAACCATTAATTGCATCAGATGACATTTGTGGCGCAATTATTTGTCAAACTACCTTGGTTTCTATTGCTTACCTGCTGTACGTTCAGCTAGCGTCTCACAATAACGCGTAATAGTTCATTCACCTGTTTACCTGCCTTGCGTTCCAAGTGTCATGTAGCCTATTCCGTATATCGGTACAGTTTACTATCGGGACAGACGTCTGTTTCATTATACAATAGATGGCTCTGTTGCGTGGGTGTAGAAGCTGTGGTTTGTTCTTCTCTGATTTCTCTATCAGTGCCACCTGGTCCAGAGCTTTCTGTTAATACTGATAGGCCTACATGTAAAACAACTGATCCCCCCCCCCCCAACCACACACACACACGTTCCCCCTCCTCCTTCCGGACCTCCTCGTCAATGAAATTCCCACAGCACCTGCGAGACATCAAGTAGGTCTTTTGACAAGGAACACTACAGTTGCTTTACATCCTCCTGCGCCTTTCAACCCTCCTGGGACGACTGTCGCCTATAGGAAGACCAAAATTTACTTTTACTCGCTTCAGTTCAAATAAAATTATAGGTCCATCGTAGCCAACTTAATGAAAAACTATGGACAAACGCACAATGAGACATATCCTTAGGCCTATGTATAAGCGAGCGACACAATTCTGTGTAATCCAATGCGTTTTCTTGTCTAGCTGTGGTTAAGTTCTAATACGCCTGCGGATAGCTATCTGTGTATCTAATACATGTATCTAGCAATCTGTCTTTTTGTCAGCCCATCTGTTGATTTGTCTGTTCGTCTGTCCTTTCTCTGTGTTATCGTCCTCAGCAATAAAACTGATAGAATGATTCACAGCCTGTCATGAGATGATAACTTCGGCTGAGGTTGAAAACCGAAATGTTGACCAAAACCGAAACCAAGGGGATGGGGGGGGGGCAGTGGCTCTGTGGTTCGGCGTCTGCTTCAGGGTGAAAACAACAAACGTCGGTGAGGTTGCGGGTTCTGCACGACTCGCGGGCCTCTCATAGGGGGATGGAAGGACACGAAGATCGAAAGATCTGCATTTTTTTTTTCAGTGACTCAACGGTCTCTTGGCTTCTTCTGGGTAGTGAAGCCCGACGTCTAGCCTTCTCGGATAAGGGTGAATGTATTTCTGAGGTCCCGTATGTACGTTACTGACGTTTTTTAAAAAAAAAAAAAAAATCCTTGGCAGTTCAAAATCGATGGAAGAGTACCGGTAGGCTGAATGCCCACGGTCCGGGCAACATTTCCAAATTCCAAATTTCTACACACAAAATTTCTCAGAAAAAAATGGCAACTTCTAAAAGCCAAGATAATCCTTCTTTCTTAGATAAGCTCTGTATCTCAAATAGCTATCGTAATTTCCAGGGGCGTTTTTATGCATTTCACAAACTCATTCGCTTGCCCTAATGTGTGCAAAGTATTCAGAGCCACCTTCTCTCCGGCGTTACGGGACAACCAGTTTGATTAAGATTGCAGACAGTGACAACTACATGTACTCAGCTGCACGAATCGATGGCAATCAACTGATGGTGTCAAGGATTACAATTCATATTCGACTCACCAAAATCTGGGAATCCCCGCCGGAGTGTTTGTACCCCTGCTAAAAATAGAATACCCACTGATGTTTGTTACCGCTCTACCACGAGATCTGAGAACAACCGTCACCGATCCCGTGCATTTTTTATCTCATTTTCTATGTCAATGGTAGTGAACAGTTTGGAGTGTTTGTAACCTGCTATTAAAATTGGACGGGGATTTCCAGCCCTTAGCTTGGTCGGAACCTGTTAGTCTATTACAATTTATCAATGTTAAGTTGTAAATGCTATCACGGTAACTGTCTGTCTACTTTTACATCACTTTGTATAAAAGTACAAAGGTAACACATTAATGGCCTCACGAGGTAATCGCCCTCAGATCGTTGAAAGACGTAATCGGACGAAATTCGAAAATTAACGATCCCTTTTCGCTTACGTACATGGGAAATAACCCTTGTCGTTTTTGTGTTTTTCAGAGTCGTTCCCCTTTAGTTTCTTGCCATCCTAGCTGGCATTCCCTTAAAATAAATTAATTAAAAATTTGTTCTGTCAAGTTTTTGATATCCATCTACATGAAACATTTCTCACATGTTAACGATAAAAACAAAAATAATTTTTTTTTAAAAAAACCGTCACAGACAAAAATAAGTTGAATAACTTGGCAGAAAAAAAAAAAAAAGATACGAATAAAGCATCTGTGAGATTATTACGGAACAACAGTGTTATGTTATTTTTTGACCACGGTTGTGGACAGCTGAGATAAGCACTACTACAGGAGGTTGAAAAGTTTATTAAAACCATAACCATAACGGAACAATCCGTTTTTAGAGTTTTCTGCATCCATGATGAATCACGAGATTGTGTCAGGTTTGAGGATTTTTACTTGCAAAATTGTGTTACGGTTGATATAGAATTGGGGTAAAGCAACACTGTTTACATTTTATTATAGATACCACTATAGATAGATAGATAGATAGATAGACAGACAGACAGACAGACAGACAGACAGACAGACAGACAGATAGACAGATAGATAGATAGATAGATAGATA